>JAHHZJ010003086.1:0-38768 GCA_021437245.1 Aegilops speltoides | reverse complement strand
TCAAGTGACTCCAAAAGTCCATCAAGATGGAGTTTCTTCATGCGCTTTATAATCGATATGACCTAAACGGCAAGCCACAAATAAGTTGCACTATCATTATCAACTCGATCTTTTGGTTTCAACATTATGAATATGTGTATCACTACTATCGAGATTCATCAAAATAGACCATTCTCAAGGGTGCATGACCATAAAAGATATTACTCATATAAATAGAACAACCATTATTCTCTCGATTTAAATGAATAACCGCCTCGCATCAAACAAGATCCAGATATAATGTTCATGCTCAACGCAGCACCAAATAACAATTATTTAGGTCTAAAACTAATCCCAAGGTAGATGTAGAGGTAGCGTCGATCATGATCACATCGACTTTGGAACCATTTCCCACGCCAAGATCGCCACCTCGCCCTTGCCGTTGTTCGCTAATCCGTAGTCCCTGCTTCGAGTTGCAAATATTAGCAATGTAACCAGATCAAATACCCAAAGCTATCATGAGCTCTAGTAAGGTACACATCAATAACATGTATATCACATATACCTTTGTTCACCTTGCCATCCTTCTTATCCGCCAAATACTTGGGGCAGTTCCGCTCAAAGGACTACCGCTTATGAGAAGCACTCGCCTGTGTTTAGGGCCAAACTTGGGTTTTTCTCCCGAGCAGCAACTTGCTTGCTGTTCTTCTTGAAGTTCCCTTCTTCTTCCCTTTGCCTTCTTCTCTGAAACTAGTGGTCTTATTGACCATCAACACTTGATGCTCCTTCTGATTTCTACCTCCGCAGCTTTTAGCATTGCGTAAGAGCCTGTATAGTCTTTACTAACCCTTGCATATTATAGTTCATCACGAAGCCTTTGTAGCTTGGTGGCGTGATTGAGAATTCTCACAATGACACAATCATCCGAAGATTAACTCCCAATTGTGTCAAGTGATTGTAGTACCTGCACATTCCGAGTATATGCTCACTAATGTAACTATTCTCCTCCATCTTGCAGCTATAGAACTTATTGAGACTTCATATCTCTCAATCCGCATTCTGTTGAATATTAACTTCAACTCCGAACATCTCATATGCTCCATGACGCTCAAAACGCCGCTGAAGTCCCGGTTCTAAGCCGTAGCATGGCACATCGAACTATAGAGTAGTCATCACTTTGCTCGCCAGACGCTCACAACATCCGGCGTTGTTCCAAGAAGAGTCTCGTCACCTAGCGTGCATCCAGACGAACTCTTCCGCAGGCAGCAATGAGGATGATCCTCGTTACGGACCCAAATCCGTAATTGCTACCATCATCTTTCAACTTTGCTTTCAAGGAACGCATTAAAATTCAATGGAACAACAAGACGAGCCATCTATCTACAATCAAACATAAACAAGCAAGATACTATCAGTACTAAGTTCATGATAAATTTAAGTTCAATTAATCATATTACTTAAGAACTCCCACTTAGAAAACATCTCTAGTCATCTAAGTGATCACGTGATCCAAATCAACTAAACCATAACCGATCATCACGTGAAATGGAGTAGTTTTCAATGGTGAACATCTTATGTTGATCATATCTACTATATGATTCACGCCGACCTTTCGGTCTCCGTGTTCCGAGGCCATATCTGCATATGCTAGGCTCGCAAGTATAACCCGAGTATTCTCAAGGTGCAAAACTGGCTTGCACCCGCTAGATGGACGAGAGCTTATCACACCCGATCATCACGTGGTGTCCGGGCACGATTTAACTTTGGCAACGGTGCATACCGGGAGAACACTTTTGATAATTTAGTGAGAGATCATCTTATAATGCTACCGCAATCAAAGCAAGATAAGATGCATAAAAGGATAAACATCACATGCAAATCAATATAAGTGATATGATATGGTCATCATCATCTTGTGCTTCACGATCTCCATCTTGCAAAGACCACCATGATCACCATCGCCACCGGCGCGACACCTTGATCTCCATCGCAGCATCGCTGTCGCCTCGCCAAACTTATGCTATTACGACTATCGCTACCGCTTAGTGATAAAGTAAAGCATTACAGTATGCATTGCATTGCATACAATAAAGCGACAACCATATGGCTCTCGCCATTGTCGATAACTTCGTTACAAAACATGATCATCTCATACAATAAAATATAGCATCACGTCTTGACCATATCACATCATTAACATGCCCTGCAAAAACAAGTTAGACGCCCTCTACTTTGTTGTTGCAAATTTTACGTGGCTGCTACGGGCTTAAGCAAGAACCAGCCTCACCCACGATCAAAACCACAACGATATTTCACAAATAGACTCCGCTTTAACCTTCTCAAGGACCGGCGAGCCACACTCGTTCAACTAAAGTGAGAGAGACAGCACCCACCAACACCTTTAAGCAACGAGTGCTCAGAGCGGTGAAACCAGTCTCGCAGAAGCGCACGCTGAATGTCGGTCCGGGCCGCTTCATCTCACAATACCGCTGAACCAAAGTATGACATGCTGGTAGGTAGTATGACTTGTATCGCCCACAACTCACTTGTGTTCTACTCTGCAAAACATCAAACCATAGAAAAAACCTAGGCTCGATGCCACTGCTGGGGAACGAGTAATTTCAAAAATTTCCTACGCACACGCAAGATCATGGTGATGTATAGCAACGAGAGGGAGAGTGTTGTCTACATACCCTTGTAGACCCGGGCGAAGCGATCACAACGTAGAGGAAGTAGTCGACGCTTCTCCTCACGATCCGACCGATCCCGGCCAAGCATCTCGACGCCCCAGTTCTTGACACACGACAGCTCGATGACGCCCTCAGATCCGATCCAGCCGAGTGTCGAGGGAGAGTTTCACAAGACGACGGCGGCAGGACGATCTTGATGTTTCACTCGCCAGGGTTTCGCTTAAGCTTCATGACGGTATGACCGAGGTGGAATATGGTGGAGGGGGCACCGACACGGCTAAGGAACGATCTCAAGATCAACTTGTGTGTTCCAAGGTGCCCCCTGCCCCTCAGATATAAAGGAGCAAGGGGAGGGGGCCGGCGCCAAGGGAGGCGCTGGAGTCCTACTCCTCCGGAGTAGGATTCTCCCAATCCTAGTTGGACTAGGATTCCTGAGGGGGAAAGAGAGAGGGGGGGCCCCTTCTCCTAGTCCTAGTAGGACTAGGGAAGGGGGAGGCGCACCACCCAGGGCTGGCCCTTCTCCTTTCCACCAAGGCCCATCGAGGCCCATTTACCTCCCGGGGTTCCGTAACCTCCCTATTCCCAGAATTCTGCTTCCTCGAACCATTCAACTCCAAACATAGGCTTCCAATATATCAATCTTTATGTCTCGACCATTCCGAGACTCCTCGTCATGTCCGTGATCACATCCGGACTCAACTTCTTCGATACATCAAAATACATAAACTCATAATAACCGCCATCAAACCTTGCTGCATGGACTCTACGGTTCGAGAACAATGTAGACATGACCTAGAACTATTCACGGTCAATAACCAACAGCGGACCTGGATGCCCATATTGGTTCCTACATATTCTACTTAAGATCTTTATCGGTCGATCGCATAACAACATACGCTGTTCCTTTGTCATCGGTATGTTATTTGCCCGAGATTCATCGCCGGTATCCAATACCTAGTTCAATCTCGCTACCGCAAGTCTCTTTACTCGCTCCGAATACATCATCTCACAACTAACTCATTAGTTGTAGTGCTTGCAAGGCTTCAAAGATGTGCATTACCGAGAGGGCCCAGAGATACCTCTCCGACAATCGGAGTGACAAAACCTAATCTCAAATACGCCAACCCAACATCTCGCTTTTGGAGACACCTGTAGTACTTCTTTATAATCACCCAGCACGCTGGACGCTTGGTAGCACCCAAAGTGTTCCTCCGTAAACGGAGTTGCATAATCTCATAGTTACAGAACATGTATAAGTCATGGATAAAAGCAGAGCAACATACTAAACGATCGTGGTGCTAAGCTAAGGAATGGGTCATGTCAATCGATCATTCTACTAATGATGTGACCTTGTTAATCAAATAACAACTCTTGTTCATGGTCAGAAACATAACCATCTTTGATTAACAAGCTAGTCTAGTAGAGGCATACTAGTGACATGTTGTTTTGTCTATGCATTCACACATGTATCATGTTTCCGTTAATACAATTCTAGCATGAATGATAAACATTTATCATGAAATAAGGAAATAAATAATAACTTTATTATTGCCTCTAGGCATATTTCCTTCGTAAAACACCATAGACTAGTTTCGCCAATGCGATACCTTTGCTTGGACTCAATAAGCACCTCATCGATATAATAAACCAGCCATCGAATCGATATTCCTTGCCCCGCCTCCTTCCGTTTCTACCACAATAGCCACGCTTAATCGCACGAAGCGCTGGCTGCAACATATAACAACAAGTGGGCTCTTTGTCAACCGGGGTCATGAGAACAGTGCAGATTAGCCAATTGCCGCTTTTAAGTCCTCAAATGTTTCATCAAGAAATTGGACCTGCATTTAAATTATCTGCTCTTCCTCAAAGATCTCGCATAAAGGATGGCCTTTTCTCCGAGGCGGCCGATAAACCGCTCAACAAGATGATTCTTCCCGCCAAACGCTGAACATCATTGATACACTTCGGTTTAGCCAACGAAGTAATAGCTTTAATTTTCTCTCGGATTAGCCTCAATTCTCTTCATAGATACCAGAACCCCAATAACTTGCTCGCCGAACACCAAAGACGACTCGCCGGATTAAGCATCATTTTGTAAATGCTAAGTTGTCAAAGGTTTCTTTCAAATCATCCACCGTTGTCCTTTTTGTCTTGATTTCACTACAATATCATCCACATAAGCATGCACATTGCGCCGATCTGTATGCAGCAATTTCAGACACACCGCCGATAAGTAGCTCGGGCGCCTTGAGCCCAAAAGGCATAGATACATAGCGTAAGGCTCCAAAGGGAGTTATAAACGCTGTTTTCTCCGGTCCTTAACCGCCATTTTCATCTCGATGATATCCAGAGTACGATCCAAAACTTAAACGCCACACCGCCGGGCATCAATAACTGATTAATGCGGGAGGGCAAAAGGATCCGCCGGATGTGCCTTGTTAAGATCGTAATCCACACATACGCCAAGTGCCGCTTAAGGACCAGCACCGGATTAGCAAGCCACCCGATGAAAGACTTCAATGATAAAGCCACCGCCAAAAGCCCGCCACTTCCTCCAATGGCTTTTGCGCTTTTCTTCATTAAACCGGCGGAGGAACTGTTTCACCGGTTTATACTTAGGATCCACATTAAGTGTGTGTCAATGAGTTCCTCAGACACCGGCATGTCGATGGCTTCCATGCAAAGATGTCCCGATTCTCACGGATGAACTCGATGAGCGACTTTCCTATTTGGGATCCAGTTGGCACCGATAAAGGAACTGCTTGGACGAATCGCCTGCACGAAGTCAACAAGTTTGGTCTCACCGCCGATTTAAACTTCGATCCGATTCATGCTCAGAGTAGGTTTCTTTAAAGGGTCATATCTCACGGATCAACGTTGTCCTTATAGAACTTCAATTCCTCCGCGGGCACGTACCGCCTCGCATAAGCTGCATCACCTTCCTCACATTCCAAAGCGACTCGGCGGCTTCCATGCACGCTATCGCCCTTGTAACCCGCATTTTGAGTTGCAAGTAGATATAACAAGGTCGTGCATGAACTTAGCATAAGCCGCCACCCAAACAAGGCGTGATATGGACTCGGATCTTTACTACCTCAAAGGTTAGTTTTTCAGATCGAATCGTGCTCGCTCCAAAGGCCACATCCAGGCTATCTTACCAACAGATAAGCAGATTTGCTCGGTACTACACCATGGAACATCGTATTGACGGTTCGAGATCCTTGTCGGTTAGACCCATGCGACGGAAAGTTTCATAGTATAGTATATTAATACGCTTCTCCATCCATAAGCACCTTAGTGAACTTATAACCCCCACCGAGGGTCTACCACCAATGCTACCGCCCGGATTATCAACCCGGGATGGTCCTTCGCCCACACGATAGGCTGTCCGACAAGCGTGAATAACGTGGCAAGGCCGGTTCAACAGAGTTCATCGCCGCCAGAAGCTTTCGGTCGCGCTTATCCAAGCTTAGTTGTGAAAACATGATACCGCCCATTGTTCAACCGCTTGGTTGGCTCGATAACCCGATCGCCGCTGCTGCCGCTGTCCGCTCTCGATTATTCTCGATTATTGTGACCGCCTCGATTAAGACTCTGAACCGAAGCTCCATTGTGACCACCCATGGAAACCAGATCCTCGAACCGCCACCGACTTCGGTCATACCGAAAGCATTAGAGTTTTTGACTCTCGCATAATATAACAATCTTTCCAGAGATGGTTCATTGGGACTCTTCGCCCCGTGCTTGGGGCAAGGTTGATTCAACAAGTAATTCAAACGGCTCGCATTAGGATTTGGACCCCGATTTGCTTTTGCCTCTCACCACTGCCTCGTCCCCAGCATTAGTGTTGGCCACGAAATCCAGGTTGCCATCTCGCTGGCGCTTGCCTCCGCTTCCATGACCCGCCGGTTTGTACTGCCGCTTCTTGAGTTGCCATTCTTCTTTCCTTCCTCGCTTCATCATCATCAGCCTCGGATCCTTGGTACCGTCTGAATCAGCGATTTCACCAAAGCGCCATGAGGGTTCCCATGTCATTACAGTAACCGCCTCATGCGCCCAATTTCAATTTTAAAGGCTCAAACCGCAGCTGCTTTCTAGGTTAAGATTGCAGAGTCAGCCATGATCCCGCTCAGAGGAGTGCAAAATCTCAAACACGGCGCATCTAACGGGTCGCTGACTTCTTCCTCCCGGACACAAGCCGCTAGGTTCATTTATGGACTTGGGCTACTTACATGTATCCTTGAAATTTGATAAACCGGCCCATAATCGGGCCCATGAGCTGATAGAGTTGGGCGGTAGGCTCTTCAACCAAGTACGAGCCGTGCCTTCAAGCATCATGGTGAAGTATTTTGCACACGCGCCTCATCCACATCTAGCATCTCCATGGCCATCTCATAACTTTCAACCCATGCTTCAGGGACAAATCGGCGTGTAATTCGCACCTTGCGCGACCCTTAAAGTCTTTGGCCAGCGACATTGCGAAAGCGGGATCAAACAGGCACCCCTAAAGCGGATGCGACTCGGTCCGGGCGAAGGTGGTAGGGCGGACCGGTATGTTGACCCGCCATCCTCAAGGCCAGCACTTCGCCTCCTTCGCGCTCCGCCCGATCCACCACCTCCCGAGCATCACGAATACCACCTGTCAAAGTTATTATACGGGCCGCTTCACGGTCCCGCTGTTGTTGTTTGATATGGCCGTTCATCCACGCTACCGCTATAGCTCCGCTTGACGGGCGAGAGTGAATCCGATCGCGCTATATGAATATGCCTCCGTTGAATCAAGCAGTCCGAGAAGCTCCTTAACCCGCGCTGCCTCATCGCTTGTGGGGAATCCTTCGACCGATAGCTCCAATCGTGCGGCAGCTGCAACAAGGTTGTCCATAGGATTAGAATAATGACCGGCGGTGTCTCGACCGGGGGGAACCACTATGTTCGCTGAGGAGGCTCCATCTGGCGCGTTGGACCGCCGCCTGGTCCCGTGCTCAATCCGCTTGCCTCCCTGTTGAGGCGGATTACGGGTCCAGCTCTTGGGTCTCGAAGAGATTTCGGATCAAACCCTAATGGCAAAGCGTGATCTATACTTCCGCTTCAACACCTCCCGCGACGCACTCGTCAAGCATGAGTTTGTAAGCTCAAGGCCCAGAGCGCTTTCGCCTATAGCCATCCGCCTTTTTCGCCGCTAGATCCGCTGGCTTGTGTGATTCGCTTTTATTTTCACAATTTCTGCATTATGAGCCTCCCGATCCGCCGGTTGTCTTTCGCCATAAGCGCAGCTAGTGCATCAAACAGATCGATAGAATTTGAACCGGCGGCGACCGCCTCCCGCCTCGCCGCCATCGCCGCCGCTGATCCGGAAAGTATCGCTGCAGCGTTGAAGAGTGGTTTGCTACCGCGATCGCCATGAATATTCCAACCCGCTGATCCGCTTAGCGGGTCCGGAATACTGCCGCCATCGAACAGCCCTCGATCATATCGCCCCGCAATCGTACAATGACTCGCCTCCTCGTTGAAGATTCGCCACCGAATAAACGACGGTCTCACTACTCGTTTCAACCGCGCCGTGTTCTCTCCGTGGATGACTCCAACGAAGACATGCTTCATGGCCGGTTTAACTCGGGGTCAGGTCGCGGCACGCCGAGCCGCCTCGACGAGGTCGGTGCAGATGTCCGGCCAGCCCAGTGCCCCGATCTTGCCGATGAAAACATGTATGCCACCAAAGGGGACCCGTAACCGTGACTCAATTGAATCGCCTCGACCCCATCCGCGCCGCCGATAGATCCGCCGCGACGACTCTGGTCATCCGCCCACGATGTAGCCTTCGAGTCCTTTGAGTTTGCTTCTCCAAGATCGCCAAACCATCGTGGCGATAGCCCCACGGTGGGCGCCAACCGCCGTGGATTTGTCACGCAGATGTCCTAGTGGAAGGACTTAGTCGCGAGCCATCGCTACGGGTTTACTTGAAGGGGTTAAAGCGACACAAAGACACAAGGGTTTATACTTAGTTCGCCCCTTCGATGAAGGTAAAAGCCTACGCCTAGTTGTGATGGAATTGATGTGGTCTCGATGGCTAGGAGCAAACAAGCTTCGCTTAGGCTCGAGTTGTGGTTGTCTCGTCTTGAACCGCCGCCGGTCGCCCCTTATATACACGAGTGACGCCTGCCGTTCATAGAGTCCCAACCGTTCATACTGTGATCCCGCTTGGTATCTCTATTCCTAACTTACAACACAAGTATACATCAGGCCGGTTTACGGCTACAAGTTCTAAACCGACTATAGGCCTTGGGCCTTTCTCTGCTTTTACCACTAACAGAATTAACCCGGCCCAAGCTGGCCGGTTTACACCTAGTGGTAATATCCCCAACAGTTCCCGTGTTATTGCAACCGGAATGCCGACAAGTGAATTGTGATGTGTGAAATCAATACTCTGAGCAACTCGTTGCTTGGTAGTAAATGGACAATAACCTCATTCTTAACGTGTTGGTTATTGAATCATCATTCTAAGATAGATTGTGCTACCTAGTCCTTATTTCTGGTGGACTCTTCGATCAATGAGTTAGGATTATTCAATCCCTTGCTTATTTGATCATATCGTCTTGCTCTGGGAAGCAAGATTGTTCTCGAGCTTAGTAACATATTGGTGGTTCGTGATGTTCGAATATCTTCTCGGAAGTATTACCAGGTTGTCACCTGACCGCTATGTTGAGTTCGTGATCAAGTTGGTTTTCTTATAAATCACTCCTTCTCCAAGAATCTGTGTTGATATCCCCGAGCTAGTTGGTTGAGCTAGACAACAACTTGAGAGTTGGAAGATAAAAGCTTGTCCGACTTAGTTCGTGTTAAGGGATATCTTCTTGTGTGTGTGTTGAAGAAAGATGATATCTCCATCGATTGGTCCTCGTGATCGCTTGTTGGATCTATTGCCTTGTCAAAACTTTGATTTGAGTATGGGCTATCGCTGTCAAATCAAAACCAACGATGTTCGTAATGTTGTCTTACTCGTGGTTGATTCCTCGAGCATACACCATTCCATCTTTTGGTCTGACCAATACTATCACCTTGTTCACATAATGGCGGAATTCCAGTGATATGGAAATTCTGATGAGTTGTTATTGAGCCCATCAGCAACATTTTATCTCCTCCATAATTCATGATGAACATCAGGCTAGTGTTGTAAACTTGTGTAAGCATTATCTTCGTGTTCCGTTCATGAGGTATATGTTCGGATGAAAGAAGTGACTTCTCTAATTCAAGGTACTTGGTGTAAGTTGTCACCGCTGAATTCGATAAAGTTAATGTTGCTTCCTTGAATCATCCCAAGTTAGTCACACATGTGCAAAGTATACTATGGTTTGGTAGATTAATTACCTCCACTCCATATGTATTCTCAGAACGCACCAAGCCATCGATTGATTTGTTCAAGGAGAAGAAGCTCCTTCTTAAGAGTATACCCTATGCAAGGACTTCGATATCCTCGATGATGGTTCCCCACCGAACTCGGTAGTGTTTTATTGTAAGACTACCATGGATCATGTTTGTCCGGGACAACGTGTTCACATGTTTGTAGCGTAACCAGCTCATGTTTTGGAGCTTGCTATCGTAGTTCATTTCCCGAGAATCTCGCAACGTCATCTCGTCGGTTTGTGTTGCAAACTTTCATTTTTCTTTCTAGACTCGATGAGTCTAGATTATTCTGACACCAACCAGATCTGAATCTCAGGCAGATATGATGGTTGGAACGTTTCCCAAGAATTATAATATTGGTCTCTCTGTAACCGGTAAAGTGGATGTCATGGCCAACACACCCAACCGAAAGACCTGTTATTGTAGTATCTTGATTGAGAAGGTTGGCCACCTCCCCATAGGGATTTCACAAGATTTACTCCTTAGTTGTCCCTTATGGATTTTTGTGCTCCCGAAGTCCGACCTTTACTTGATGTTCTAGATACCAAACCATATCTACGAATGGGATACGCTAGTACATCAAGGAGATCATTAGGAGCGGAGTGCTAAATGTCTCTACGATCATCCGCACTTTGTCCCTTGGTCTCGCTTAAGGTGAAATCTGAGAAAGTGTTATCTTCCTTTACATCCGCATCATCCATCACTATCCCTCATGGTAGTATGTTGTGTTGCTGTGATCCTGACACGGATGTTGGTAAAACCTGATGAATATGGAAATGCTCAAGTTCTTGAGAGCACGCACAAGCACTATGTATTATCATCAAGACTAACCGGGATTGCTCCCGCTTTTCGCCATACTATAATTTTTTCAATAGTGGAACCACCTCGACTATTGAGTTATTTCCCAGCTTATTAGAATCATTCCCATCATTTGCATGTTGTTCCCAGCTTGCACCGCCATCGTACACCCTACTCGATTACCCTTCTCAAGATTATTAATCGTGATCATTTTCAAAAGTGATCCTACCATGGGTTTCCATCCATCTCCGATGATAGGCAAAATCATCCATTGTGTTTTCCTCAACAAGGTAATCCACATCATCCATACTAGTCTGGGTATGTCATTCTTCCGGACTCCTTCAAATGATCGATTATGATTTGCCTTAAGATGGTATAAAGAGCCTCAGTGATCTTTGAATCAAAGGTAATTCTTTTTGCCACTTAATGGATGATTCTACGAGCCACCTTCCCTAAGTGTCGTGGGAACGAACACCTATGGGACCGAAGCCCCTTTCGCTCCGGCGGGGGGCGGAGATCGCACGAAGAGCGGATCGAGGCGACGCACACGAGCGATTTACCCAGCTTCGGAGATCTCCGGAGAGATAATACTCCTACTGCTGCTTGTATGATTGTATTGAGTTCTTGCTCGGGAGCATGAGTGTTTTCTGGTTTCGAATGCTTCAATTCTCACGCTAAGCATGGGCCTCCTTTTTATATGCTCAAGGGGTCACCGATGTGGCAACGAGGTGAGGGCAAACCGAAAGGAATTGCGTTGGTACAACTACTTGTACAAAGGCATCCTACCTAACCCCGACGGCAGGGGACAAAGGCATTAAATGCCCGCTCTGTGTCGCCCAAACAAAGGCAGTAAAAGGACCGCTGGGCGCCACCGCCGCCACGATGGCAATCTTGTCAGCGCCGCTGCCACCTCGCACCACCGGGTTGCACAGCCTTCGCCATGCGCGCCGAAAGGCCCTGTATGACACGCAGGATAGCGCCGGAGCGCCGGCACAGGATGGTAGCTTGTCGCGGGCAAGCGCCGCCGCGTCGCTGCCTTGTCACGCCCGGAAGCTTGTCGCCACCGGCCTTGCCGGATGTGTGGCGCTGTCATGCAAGTTCCTTGAAATGCCTTGTTATCTTCCGGCAAGCTCCTCTTGCCGGGTCTTGTCTCCTTGGCTTAAATACTTTGTTCTTGAATGGCTACAAAGGAACCACGGAGGACCTTGGCGGTCACCCAGAAGCCTTGCCGCTGGGTGCTGCGACGATCGTCAGGCACAAGTTCGGGATACTAGGGTACCCCTACTCTAGTACAATCGGACAGAGCCCCGGCTCGGGCTACACACGGCAAGCCGAAGCGCCAAGGCCAGGCCCAAAACAGAGACGGGCACGCTACGCCTGGGCCACGCCAGATCTACTCAGATTCACCGCGCCTCCCCTAACGGCACGCTGCTGATTGGCGGCCGTGGAGAGATCGGGGTGGTTCTTTATTCAAAAACGAACGTCCGCCTCCTCTTTATAAGCAGAGGAAACAGGGCAGTTCCCACCGCCAGCTTGTTGCTTCCAATCTCAGAATTCCCGCCGCCCCCCACCCTCTTCCAAAGCCGAGAGAGAGCAGCGCCGCCTTCATCGCCGCCGGCGCCACTCAACGCCTTTCGATCTCTACTACCTCCGCCATGGTTCAAAACTGGCAAAGGGAAGGTCGAAGTCAGCCGAGGCGCTATGCTCGAGGCGCCGCGAAGGAGCGGCAACTTTCCTCCCGAGCCAGCTCGCCAAGGAGCCGAGGGAGTGGTACTACCTCTTCTGTCGACGGAGACGCGAGCACATCCGCAAGACGAAGGTACTTCCGCCGCCGCTGAACGGGTTCGAACGGATACCCTTTCTTCAAGGCCGCTTTATCGCGGCTCGCCTCGCTTTTCTTTTGAATTCTTCATGATATTATGAACACCTACGGGTTCCACCTCCTTGACTTCACCACCAATGTTCTTCTGACCATGGCAGTTTTCGTGCATCTCTGCGAAAACTTTGTCGGAGTCCACCCAAACGTAGCCCTTTTCTGCCACTTCTTTATGCCCCGGGTCGAGAGAGGAGAGCCTCTATCCGACGGAATCGCCTGGATCTCGAGAGCCGGCAAGAAGGAGGCTTATCTGGAGGGGGAGCTCCACAACAAATGGGAGGAGTGGAGAGCAGAATGCTGTTGGATTGTTGAGGAGAATCCGCAGCCATTCACCGCCCAGCGCCGAGCCCAGTAGTGCGCGGCAACGATTGGAGCAGCTTGGCCCCAGAAGACGATAGGCTGAAGATCGCTGTCGGTGTCAAAACCGGCGGATCTCGGGTAGGGGGTCCCGAACTGTGCGTCTAGCCGATGGTAACAGAGACAAGGGACACGATGTTTTTACCCAGGTTCGGCCCTCTTGATGGAGGTAAAACCCACGCCCCGCCGATTAATATTGATGATATGGGTAGTACAAGAGTAGATCTACCACGAGATCAAGGAGGCTAAACCCTAGAAGCTAGCCTATGGTATGATTGTTGAGATGTATGTTGTCCCACGGATTAAAGCCCTCCGGTTTATATAGACACCGGAGGAGGCTAGGGTTACACAGTAGTCTGTTACAATGGTAGGAGATCTACATATCCAGACACCAAGCTTGCCTTCCACGCCAAGGAAAGTACCATCCTGACACGAGCCGAGTCTTCAATCTTGTATCTTCGTAGTCTTGGAGTCCGCGGATATTGATAGTCCGGCTTGTCCGACACCCCTAGTCCAGACTCCTCAAGAGTCTCCTCGAACCAGTCTTCAATGACGATAAGTCCGGCAAGATAATGTTCGGCATTGCAAGGCGGGTTCCTCCTTGAATAATCCAGAGAAGATCATGAACACCAGGATAGTGTCCGCTCGCAAAAATAAATTCCAAATTCCATCAGAGAGAGAATAAAATGCACACTTAACTCAATCTGCCGACGATTATGCGGCGTGACATCACACCGCTACCAAGCCTTTGCTTGAATAGTTTTTCTACTATACCACCTTAGCATGTTTAGAAGCGGTTTCCTTGGCACGCCTTGTCAAGGTAGATCGTGGTCCCCTTATTCCGGGATTCTCATCAATACGCAGCAGTAACCCAACCGCATCCATTGATGGTGGCGCTTGGGAGATAAGCGAAGTTTTACCAGCTGGTGGGGACGATAGTTTTGTCCGCCTATATATAAGGGATAAGGATTCACCTTCTCACCTACTCCTTCTTCCTCCTTTGCTTATCCATCCCGCTGAACTCAAGCTCCAACGCCGAGCTCACAAGATCTCGCCGACCTTCTCCGAATATGTCCGAGCGGAGGTAAATGGCTGGCCTCCACCGCCAAGGAGGAGGATATCACCAAGCTGCGCAGTACCGATACCTTTTTTGGCGATATCGCACATCGGGCTGCCTCGACGAGGGCAGCTCATCCCTACCCCGGCCTCATGAGAGGGTCGCCTTCCTCCCCACTTCCTCCGCGGACTGGGCTTTCCGCCCATCCATTTGTCCGGGGCCTATGTTTTACTACGGCCCGATTTCCAACGATCCGCGCCAACTTCATCCTCAACATCTCGGCGCTTATCGCCGTGCGCAGGCCTTTCTCTCGCAACCAGCCCCACTTCGCCTGTGGCTCAAGACCTTCAATGTCGTCAAGGTTGTGAAGGGCACGCAAGCGAATGCGGAGGCGCCATGTTGGGCAACCGCCCAACGCCCCTTGGCTCAAGGGACCTTCGTGGATTCCGCCAAGGTGGCAATCGGGTGGTTCTACATCACCGAGCCGCCAAGAAACCCACATGGGCGGCGCCTCGAAGTTCAGATCTGTATCCCCACGCAGCTCACCTCCCCGAAAGAGAAGGGCTTGGCAGGGGGCAATCCGTGGAGGTGACAGACTACGAAGCTTGCATCAAGAAGATGGTGAGCAATAGGCTCAGTGCTCGCCGACGTGGTCCAAGTCATGCTCATCCGGGCGGATCCTCCCATGCCAAGAACGGGCATTCAATTTGTGGAGTTCAATCCGAACAGCACCAGCGCTAAGCGGCTCTTCGATACAACACACACGATAAGGTGCCCGAGGGTGCTGTTCAAGGGCGCCGGTTCTCGCATCCACGCATTTCGGAAGATCGCGGATTCAGCTTGCAAAGGTCCAACCGACGAGGTAAGTGATTCAACCCCATTACGGGACACTTGTGATAATTAGATTAACTCTAGTGAGGTTTCATTCTCGCTTCTTCTTTTGACAGAATGGATGGAGAAGGCCAAGCTGATCATCAGCCTGCTCCCATGCCAGAAGACTCCAGTGACGCCTCGCTATCAGGTTGCTGGTTCCGCACCGCACGGGTGCCGAGAAGAAGGCCAAGAAGGTGGCCATGGGGACTCGAAGAGTTCCTCAGAATCAAAGGCCCCGACGACGATGAGGACTCTCGAAAGTGCAACTAATCCCGGTGGTTTTGGTAATTAATAACAACATATATATCATTGAACTAATAGTTACTTGAGAATCATTTCAGAGAGTTCAAGGATATGGGTATGGCAAGGATCAAGAAGTGGACCCTCAAAATGCTAAGGCAAGCATTGGCAAAAGCTCAAGACTCCATTTTTGGTTTAGTGATCCAAGATCACATTGAGTCCATAGGAAAAGCCAATACTATTAAAAGGGATGAGGTTATGATGATGATCCGTTGCTCAAGTGCTTAGTGATACATCTCCTAAACTATCAAGAACTTTCACCGCCATATACACTCATAAGTAGTCTCGGTCCCACCGATATTCCAAACTCACCACACCGAGATGAACCACCTCAGCCATAAGCCAAACCCTAGTAAACTCGGATTTTCCGATTCTCAACTCGGTCTCACCGAAACATGAGTTGCCAAGCTTCAGAATCTTCTGTCATCAAATCGGTGTCACCGAGATGATGAAGTCGGTCCCACCAAACTGGCATGCTCTTGTCATTGCACTAATCGGACTAACCGAGATTGTATTTTCGGTCCCACTGAAAATCCCAACGCTCACATTATTTGAACTATCGGTCTCACCGAGTTGTCCACTTCGTCCCACCGAGATTGCTCAAATGTGTGTAACGGTTGGATTTTGTGTGGAGGCTATTTATACCCTCCACCCCCTCTTCATTCGTGGAGAGAGCCATCAGAAAGAACTACCACTCCTACCTTACATTTCTGAGAAGAGAACTACCTACCCTTGTGTTGAGATCAAGTTGCTCCACTCCCACCATATGAAGCTTGATCTCTAGCCTTCCCAAGTTGCTTTCCACTCAATCCTTTCTTCCACCACAGCCAAATCAGTGAGGAGAGTTGAGTGTTGGGGAGATTATCATTTGAAGCACAAGAGCAAGGAGTTCATCATCATCTACAACATCTATTACCTTTTGGAGGGTGGTGCCTCCTAGATTGGTTAGGTGTCGCTGGGAGCCTCCGTCATCGAGATGTGGAGTTGAACCAAGAAGTTTGTAAGGGCAAGGAGATCGCCTACTGTGAAGATCTACCCCGAGTAAGGCTAGCCTCCGTATGAGAGGCCATGATGGAATAGACAAGGTTGCTTCTTCGTGGACCCTTCGTGGGTGGAGCCTCCGTGGACTCTCGCAGCTGCTACCTCCGTGGGTTGAAGTCTCCATCAACGTGGAAGTACGATAGCACCACCTATCGGAACCACGAGAAAAATCACCGCTCCAAAATTGCGCTTGCTCTTCTCCACCTCTCTTTACTACATGTGCAATTTACTTTCCGCTGCCTATACTCTAGAATTGCATGTGTAGGGTGATGCTTGACTTGATCATAATTGTGAATCTGCCAAAACTGTTCTTTGTCAAAAGGCAGAATTTTTATATTGTCAAGTAGTCTAATCACCCCCTCTAGACATACTTTCGATCCTACAAGTGGTATCGAGCTTTGGTCTCCATTGTATTGGTTTCATTGCATTGACTCCATAAGCTTGGTTTCACAACCTAGGAGAGTATGGCGCCTAGTGAGGGTAATTTTCAGAGAGGTCCTTACTTTGATGGTACAAATTTTGCTAGTTGGAAGCATAAAATGAAAATGCATATTCTTGGTCATAACCCAGCCGCATGGGGCATTATTTGTGTTGGTATGCAAGGTGAATTCTTCGAGGAAGGAAAAGTTCCGGATCGCGGGCTACAACGGAAGAATTATGGATGTTGCAAAACAATGCTCAAGCTTGTGACATTCTCTTCAATGCCTTGTGTCCCGAGGAGTTCAACAAAATCAGCCGCCTTGAGAATGCAAAAGAGATTTGGGATACTTTGGTTGAAATGCACGAAGGTACCGAGTCCGTGAAGGAATCAAAGCTAGATATTCTTCAAGGTCAACTTGACAAGTTCAAGATGAAGGATGGTGAAGGAGTCGCTGAAATGTACTCTAGGCTTGCTCTCATCACAAATGAGATTGCCGCTTAGGAAGCGAAGAAATGACCGACCGATTCATCATCAAGAAGATTCTCGAGCTTTGATGGAAAGTATGACACCGCAGCACTTTGATCCAAATGATGCCAAACTACAAGAATCTCAAGCCAACCAAGTCATTGGAAGAATTGTTGCTCATGAGATGACACTTAAGGATAAGGAAGAGCTTCACAACAAGTCAAGTGGTGCTTACAAAGCTACAAGTGATGCTCCCACAACCTCAAGTGACAAGTTAGTTTCCAATGAAGAGATAAGCCTAATGGTCAAGAACTTCAACAAATTCTACAAGAATAGAGGCAAAGAGAGAAGCTCAAAGTCTAGATCATATGATGAAAAGAGATCTTCTAGTCGTGATCGAATCGCATAATTGTGGAAGACCCGACACTACTCAAATGAGTGTACGGCTCCCCACAAGAGAAGAGAAGAATTCCAAGAAGAAGAAGCTCAAGAGATGAGTCACCTCGAAAGAGAGAAGGAGCAGAGATGATCGTTATGAACGAAGACCTCTCTGAGAAGCAAGGATTCGAGAGGAAAGACAAGTCATCAAGGAGCTACACAAGAAGAAAACATCAAGCTCATGTAGGTGAATGGGTCTCCGCCCGACCGGCAATCAATCCAAGGAAGCTATCACTCCAACTCCGACTACAACCAAGATGAAGGTGTTGCCGGTCTTGCTCTCAGATCCTCCAACTCCAACTCCTACGACTTATTTGATTCACCAAATGAGGGAATTGAAGATGCTTCATGGCTAAAGGCCCCAAGGTATCACACCCTGAATTCATTGACTTCGATAGTGATGAGGATGACTTGCTTGGTGAAGATGAGCTCTTGCATGATAAATCCAAAGGAGCCTAGTAACGATGAACATGCTAGTAGTCTTTATAGTCGAGAAGAGTCGAATGACAATGCTATGAAGGAGATTGAGCGCCTAACTAAAGAACTAAACACTCTTAAGTTAGCTCATGAAACAACTCAAGAAGATCATAGAGAGCTCCTAAGATCTCATGAGAAGCTACGCTCGAGAAGCTCACTCTAGAGCAAGAACATGAGTTTCTAAAAGCAATCAATGACGATCTTCAAAGAAGAGTTCTTCATATCTTGCCAAACGACTTCTCTTGTCTAATTTCTTGCCACCCATTAAGACTAAGCATGACAAGCATAAGAAAAATTCTTCCTCTAGTAGTAATAATAACCATGCTAAATCCAATGTTGTTGCTTCTAGTAGTTCTCTTGATTCCACTAACAATGTTTCAAGCCAAGTTACACTTGAGCAAGAAAATAGTTTATTGAAAGGGATCATAGAGAAAGGTGTCTACAAGAGCCTTGCCGAAGCAAGAACTTTGAGGAAATTGTTCGCAAGCAAGGAAGGCACCGAAGAATCAAGGAATTGGTTTTGAGCGAAAGTTCAACGCCAAGGTGTTGAGGGGAAGAAGGTCAATATCCTACTCCACAGCTTTGTTCCTCAAAAGGAGAAGTATGATCCTACTTCTTCCAATGTGGAACAAGCTCAAGATGACCTTCCACCACAAGACCACAAGCTAAAAGGCAAGGACAAGCTTCAAGAGGAGATTGATGCATTTGTTGAAGCACCTCAAGCCATGGTCAAGTGGGTTCCCAAGGAAACGCCAAGTTCTACTTCCAAGCTCAACTATAACCCCAAGGATTCCCATCAAGATGATGTGGATCCCAAGAAGAAGAACTAGAAAGTTCTTGAGGGTGACTCCGCCAACATACTTCACTCACATTCATTTTGGCAAAAACTTGTGCAATCAACTTCCACATCGTGCACTAGTTCATGGAGTCACAAACCCTCTTGTTGGTAAGTCAAGGGACAAGGTAATCATTGCTTTCATGGACATCATCTATTGTGAACTTCAATCTATGTCCATGGATATCCTTGTTTGTTCCTTGTGGGACTAACCCATGTAGGTATTGAAAGTGCCCGAATCCAAAGGATAGCTCCCAACTCTTGATGATCTCCATCAACATTGAGCATCCACATCTTCAACATCTACATGAAGTCTTCTACGACAACCCAAGGTTAGTTTGACCCTTTAAAAGGGTTCTCACATCTAGGGGAGCTTTGTTTAAAAATTGAGCTAAAGCATCTTCAAATGATGTGAACACATCAATGCTTTATGTAAAAGTGGTAACCCCACTTGTGCTTAAACGATGAGTATGACCTATGATCAAATGTTCTCATTTGGCTCCTAAGTCAATATACTCATATAAAGATGACCTAGTCATCGACAAATTGTGTGTTAGTTGCTAGAGTTTTGGTTGTGCATGTTTGACACATATTTCATTTGCTATCTTATTGTGTGAGCATGTTGGATGCATGATTTTATCCATTCGAGGACATCCATTTGTTGTTTTGGTCGCTTTTGATTTTTCTCGACCAAATGGATGGACAAGAATGCCTAAGTACCTCCCCTAGCTATCTATGCTTTCTTGTCTCAAATTCTATTCATGCTTACATCACAAATTTTGAACAAGTCATTTTCGACCTCCGGTGAGGAGCACTCTGAGCCACCGATCCGTCAAGGGCTAATTTCAAAACCTTCTAATTGATTTCGGTCGCACTAACTCACTCAAACTCGGTCGAACCGAAAGCATTTAGACTGATCTAGGTTTTCATCTCGTGAAACCGAAGTTGTGATTTTCGGCGTGATCAAGTGCATAATCGCTTAGCAGTTATCCATCTCGGTGCCACCGAAGTTTTACAACTCGTCCCACCGACAGCGAAGGGGTATATATTCCGAGGGCCGCTGCTGATTCCTCCTTCAAACGTTTCGCCCCACACCCCTTTGCCGCCGCCGCTTGGTCTCCGGATCGCCGCCGCCGCCGCCAGGCGCCGCCGCAGTCTCCGCCGCCAAACGGACATCTCCTCCGCCGCAGCCAGAGAAAACTCCACCAAGTTAGGTGAGTTTTGATCCCACTCGTGCTCCCATCTCCGATTCAATGCACGCTTGATTGCCTAGTATCTTGCCACGATTGAAATCCTCCCAGACACCGATTGGTTCGCTTGAACTAGATTCGAGTAAAAGTTTTAGGTTAGGTTTCATGAACACATCTCGTGAGACCGATTTTATATTTTCAGATGACCGATTTGGCCTATGGCTATTGAGATCGCACCTTCGTCCAACCGAAGTTGTGCAAAATCGGTGTGACCGAAATGAAGATTCTGTGAAACCCTAGTGTTTTCGGCAGATCAAACCCACTTCGTCAAACCGAAAGTGGTGTGCCAAGCTCCTGTTTAACACTTCGGATTCACCGAACCTTAAACTCGGTCCGACCAAATGTCTTCGTGAAAACTTAATACTAGAATTTGAACTCATTTTTTTGCAAAACTTCTGCATTTTGTGATGACTCTTCTTCTCGCCTACACCTTATCTATTCACAAAGTTGTCACCATGTCGATGCCAAAGGATGTGGAGAACAGGTCGAGACACCCATTGCGATATTCCAGAGGCAGCACTAGTCCCGATCCTAGTAGCTCATCCGATGATGGTGAGAGGAGTACACCAAGTGGCATGCCTCCCGCAGCCACCAGAGCTAGAAAGAAGAGGAATTCAGATGATGAGGATTCAGATTTTGTTGTTGAGGAAGAGGTGACCTCAAAGCCTAAAGGAAGGTTGTTGCCAAAGAGCAACAAGGTCAACAATCTAAGAAGGGCACCAAAGAAAGTCAAGCAACCAACTGCTGCTAAGAAGCTGAATTTGGGAGAGGCAACTGCAAGCAAAGTGAAGAAAACCACCAAGAGAAAGAGGATAGTGCATGATGCAGCAAGAGAGGATGAGGATGAGGAAGCACCCCAGCCTCCTCCTCGCCAAAGCTCATGGGTGATGCCATTAAGGCCGGAGCCACATCAAAGCCCAAGAAATCTGCCCAGCCTAAGGCAGCTCCAAAGAAAGCCTCGCCGCCAAGCCCAAGAAGACCGCTAAACATTCCAAAGATCTCAAAAGAACAAGGATGATGTGCCACCACCGAGTCGACGATGAAGGACCAGCTTTTGCTTAAACTTCGCCCAAAACTGCCACTCCATAATGATGCTCATCCTCAAGCCGAGGATATGAAGGCAAGGAAAGATAAAGGTCTCAAAGCTATGGAGACAAACCACCCATATGCCGTGAGGAGAAGAACCGCCAGAGATCCCAGATTTCACACCGTAGAGCAGCAGGACTTCTATGAGACCGCCGATGGACAAGAAGCCCATAGTCGCAGCATAATTCGATATGTTGACCGGAAGTACATTGACAAATAAGAGCACAGAGATTTCTTTCCACATGTGCATGAAAGTTTCACCGCATGTGGAGTTGCAGATTTTGTAGGTCGAAATTGACCAGCTTGGAACGATGAGATGATAATGCAATTTTATGCCACACCACTTCTACCCCGATGGAAAGATTATGTGATGACTCAAGGTCAAAGATTTTCTTCTTCTCGTTGAAGAATGGGCAGAAATTTGAATGCTCCAAAGGCAACGAGAAGATGATATTGATGTATATGGGATTCCAAAGAAGAATCATGAATCCATGAAGAACATGTACAAAGAGATTCCAGCAGAGGATTTGGGAATCTGAAGCTCGCTCATTTACTATCTCCGTGCAGGCTTACCTACCACTAATACCATTTTGAGGCATACCTTGATGCCCAAATCTGAGATGATCGCATGATCAGAGGATACTCTATCAACATGCTGCACATACTTGATGAGAAAGCACCTTTCAAGGTGATGGACTTGATGGTAGAGACCATTAAGAGGACTGCAACTGACCACAAAAGGTCATGTGGATTTGCCCCGCAGATTCAGATGCTTATCAATGCCAAGTTTGGCACGGGCACATTCTTGTTGGATAGAGAACATTTACCGCTGCAGCCAGAGCATGAAGACAATGTTGTTGTGATGGATGAGGAGGATCCGACATCCGCTGAAGGTCAAGCCAAGATCGCAGCTGCTAAGAAAGCCAAAGTCGATAAGGAAGCAAAGAGAGCAGCAGCCTAAACCAAAGAGTTTCGAGAGCAAATTCTTGAAGCTACTCAAAGGATTGAACAACGCTCGCCAGCATTGTACAGCCTCAGGAGAGCTTAGAGAGGATTGTTGACGAGAAGATCCACGCCCGACGTGAAGTCGATCAAGTACAAGTGACCGCCAACAAGCTCGAGGCGACATTGAGGAAGCAAAGCAGAGAAGGAAGAGCTTATGCGTGAGTTGCAGGATGACTTAGTCCAGATTCTCATCGACAGATCGCCCGGTTCCCAAAGGACCCCGATCACTGCTATTCCAAAGGATCGACACCAGACTACAGCTTCAAAGACTCTCCCACAGCCCAAAGCAGCTGTCCTACTCCAGCTCCAGCCCAAAGGTCCACTCCTCCAAAGACAGACATCACCAAGTCTTCACGATGTCGCCATATCCACTCCGACATCAACCTGCACGGAGCCGCCAACAGAGTCCACAAAGGACGCTTAGCTCTATGCTTTTTCGAACTTTTTGGTAACTTGTTGCCAAAGGGGAGAAATTGTATAGATCATAGGACTTCGAGAGAGAGAGTGCTGTTGTCTTTGGCGCTTTTGCTCTTTCGCTTTTTTTTGCGGTTTCTTTGAGATACTTTTGGTTTTCGAGACATTCAAAGGTGTTTGATACTTCGCTTGATTCTACCTTAATGAGTGCTTGGTCGCATTATGCTTTAATGTGTGCTTAATGCTTATCATATGCCATTCCTATCTCGTATGACCATTTACTCATGTCTTGGTGATTGGGTGCATGCTGTTCATTCTTATCATTTTGTGCGCCCACCAAGATGTATGTGACATGGAAGAGTGACCCATGATCCTAATCGATTGTGCATTTGCATTCAAACGCAAATCTTAAATAATGCACAAATTTAGGGGAGCTCTTGCTTATCACATACTTCTCAAAGCGATTTATATTATTCATTGATTATATCCTTTGTCGAAGTTTGATCTATATGTTGTCATCAATTACCAAAAGGGGAGATTGAAAGTGCAACTAATCCCCGGTGGTTTTGGTAATTAATAACAACATATATATCATTGAACTAATAGTTACTTGAGAATCATTTCAGAGAGTTCAAGGATATGGGTATGGCAAGGATCAAGAAGTGGACCCTCAAAATGCTAAGGCAAGCATTGGCAAAAGCTCAAGACTCCATTTTTGGTTTAGTGATCCAAGATCACATTGAGTCCATAGGAAAAGCCAATACTATTAAAAGGGATGAGGTTATGATGATGATCCGTTGCTCAAGTGCTTAGTGATACATCTCCTAAACTATCAAGAACTTTCACCGCCATATACACTCATAAGTAGTCTCGGTCCCACCGATATTCCAAACTCACCACACCGAGATGAACCACCTCAGCCATAAGCCAAACCCTAGTAAACTCGGATTTTCCGATTCTCAACTCGGTCTCACCGAAACATGAGTTGCCAAGCTTCAGAATCTTCACATCAAATCGGTGTCACCGAGATGATGAAGTCGGTCCCACCAAATTGGCATGCTCTTGTCATTGCACTAATCGGACTAACCGAGATTGTATATTCGGTCCCACCGAAAATCCCAACGCTCACATTATTTGAACTATCGGTCTCACCGAGTTGTCCACTTCGTCCCACCGAGATTGCTCAAATGTGTGTAACGGTTGGATTTTGTGTGGAGGCTATTTATACCCCTCCACCCCTCTTCATTCGTGGAGAGAGCCATCGAAAGAACTACCACTCCTACCTTACATTTCTCGAGAAGAGAACTACCTACCCTTGTGTTGAGATCAAGTTGCTCCACTCCCACCATATGAAGCTTGATCTCTAGCCTTCCCAAGTTGCTTTCCACTCAATCCTTTCTTCCACCACAGCCAAATCAGTGAGGAGAGTTGAGTGTTGGGGAGATTATCATTTGAAGCACAAGAGCAAGGAGTTCATCATCATCTACAACATCTATTACCTTTTGGAGGGTGGTGCCTCCTAGATTGGTTAGGTGTCGCTGGGAGCCTCCGCATCGAGATGTGGAGTTGAACCAAGAAGTTTGTAAGGGCAAGGAGATCGCCTACTGTGAAGATCTACCCCGAGTAAGGCTAGCCTCCGTGGGCGAGGCCATGATGGAATAGACAAGGTTGCTTCTTCGTGGACCCTTCGTGGGTGGAGCCTCCGTGGACTCTCGCAGCTGCTACCTCCGTGGGTTGAAGTCTCCATCAACGTGGAAGTACGATAGCACCACCTATCGGAACCACGAGAAAATCACCGCTCTCCAAAATTGCGCTTGCTCTTCTCCACCTCTCTTTACTACATGTGCAATTTACTTTCCGCTGCCTATACTCTAGAATTGCATGTAGGGTGATGCTTGACTTGATCATAATTGTGAATCTGCCAAAACTGTTCTTTGTCAAAAGGCAGAATTTTTATATTGTCAAGTAGTCTAATCACCCCCTCTAGACATACTTTCGATCCTACAAAGAGGGGGAGAACTATCCTCTGACAGTTTTGCCAACATCAGTGTTGGCAAGGACGAGTGGCCTCCAAGGGCCAAGCGCCCGCAGGATCGTAAGTACCCGGATCCTTTATGTGTAATTTATTTTATGTCGCCAGTAGTATCCTTCTAACACCGCATTCCGTCCGTAGTCCGCCAAGGATGATCTCCCGATTCATCGAAAGCGGTCATTGGCCCTGCTGTGAATTCCATCCCGATCGCTTTCACCCCACGCCACCGACAAGGACGCCGAGGTGGATCCCAAAGAGGGACCCATCAGAGGAGGCGGCTCGAGGCGCCGTCAGCGACCTCGGATTTTGTGCCGGACTCTCTACATCGAACCCGCAGGGTTCCAGAGTCCGCAAGCGGCCCTTCAAAGAAGGGCAGGATCAAGACGCCGCGGCCTCCGGCCCAACCGGAGGCGCCGGATAACCTGTTGGAGGTGCTTAAAGGCGCCCATCGAAGAACACCGCACTATTATGAGTGCGGTGATTGAGAAGGTTCAGCTTTGCTAAGAGCTGGCTGACCGGTTCGCAAAGCAGCCTTCTAACAAAGCTTTGAGGTAAGAAGTAATGTAATACCGCATAGACAGAGAGTCCCCGATGCTCAGCTTGGTGTTCGGAAAGAAAAGCCACCGAGTATCTAACAAGATATGCGCAGGTTGCTAAAAATATGTCAATATGGGTTTGCAGTTGCGTTGTTGGCCTCCTCGCCATTAACGGCGAGGTCGACAAAGTTGAAGAAGGATTTCGAGCGGTCCGAGCAAGAGCTCGCCATGCGAAGAAGCAGCTCGAGGAAAAGAAGGTGAGTAACACCTTTTGAATAAGTACCTTACGTAAAAGGATTTTGCTGCAAATAAAATTAACAAGGATAATATGTATATGCAGGCCACTAACGAGGTGGCAGCCTCAAGGATGCCGTGGTTCAATGCGTCGAACGCAATGCGCTACGGAACGGGCTGAGCGAGAAAAGCAAGAGGCACCGGTGGCGAAGTTCGGCAGAGCCCAGTGCTCTCATGGAAAAGCATGAGAGTTTGAGCGTGACTCCAAGACTCGAGAGTCCAGCTTGCCTCGGCTCGAAAGTGCCAAGTCCGCCAAGGCCGAGGCCCGTAAGGCCCTTCAGAGGTTGAGGACAAAAAGAAGATAGCGGCGGTTAAGGCATTTTTCATGCAAGGCAGGCATGTTAATGTGAACTACCGACACTTACCCGACCTCGAGCTCTCTGTGGTGTTTGCAGATCCGCCACAGAGGCGCCTGATGCCGCCACATTCTATCGTGGCGAGGAGGGAGCTCGACGGAGAAGGTCTTCTGGTCTCAAGACGAGGCTGCCATCCGGCAGTTTTTAGGCGCACCAAATAAGCATAGCTGGTCGAACTCCACAAGGTAGCCGAGGAGGCCATGAAGGGCCTCATAGTCCGGCCAGGTTCGGAGAGGCCATGCCCGGGAGCTACTTTGGTTTAGGCGCGGTCGGTGAATGCATGCCCTGTGATGGAGTCAAGCCCGCCAGTATTGAAGGCGCTGCCGGGCCCTTGCCCGCATAAAGGTGCAATGGGCAAATTGATGCGAGAAGCTTCACGACCCACCGCCACGGGCAAGGAGTATCGACGCGGAGAAGTACTATAAGATTGTCCCAAGGGAGCCTCGCGATATTGCGTATGAGTGCTCCTTAAATGTAATTTTGAGTGAACTCGCAGATATTTATCTTGTGCGCTGAAAACTTCGCTCATATGCGCCATGAGCAACGCTTGTTTAATTTAAAATATTACCTTCAGGCGGCCGCTTATAAAATCTGAGAGATGGCAAGTCGTTGGTTTCAGCCCCTGCCATGAAAAGTCGGGTGTTCGATAAACATGAGCGCCTTGTTCCCATTGTTGGGTCCATCGAGGAGGCGCTGAACACAACGAACGAGGCAACCAGACTTATAATGCTTGAACACTCACTTAACCATAGAATTTATAATTTTAAATTTCATGGCTCCTCGGTATTCGAAGACCGAATCTGGGCGCTTATCCACGCCTTTCTTCGACATCGCCCGAACTTCGCCGACGCGGCGTGAGTCTTTATGACCCGAAAACCTCTCGAACAGCGACCAATCTCTCGCCTTATCATGCCACCAGTTTTAGCTTTCCATCGAGGCGTTAACTCCTGCTCAACCGGGCGCAATCGCAGTGGTTCTACCAGTACCTTAGCCGACGGAACGGAACGTAAGGCACCAAAATATGGGAGCCGGGCAAACCCAACTATTGACCCAAGACATGATTCGAGCCGATTCATATAATGCTATAAGTTCGGGTGTCGCGACTTGTTAAGTTGTTCGACTTTATCACACCATAATTTGGGGAATGTAAGCCCTGGCGATTCAGCCGCACTAAAATATACGGGTGCAAGATGTCATGTAATGAATATATATGTAAAAGATAATGCAATTGCAATAAAGAGGTGCTGCATTATTTATAAAATAAAGTCTGATAGTAGATCGGACTGATACAAATAGTGCGGTAAGCAAGGGATTTGGACTAAATAAACATGTCCCCCTCCAGGGATAAGCTGCAGACTTGGTGTATATAATCGAATTTAATGCTCGTAATTGAGACCACCTGAATGTTCGTCGCGACCTTCTTTAGTCCCCGATCGTTGCAGATCATGAGTTCAAGGGCGGTTCGCCACGGACAGGCTTCTCGTTAATGTGCCCCGTGTACATAAAAGTGGAAGAAAAAAATAAAAAGAAAGGAGGCGCACTTAGAGCCCCTCGTGTGGTCGAGCCGCACTGGGTCCATTGATCGTGCCTCTTTCCTGCACCCATGGTATCTCCAAAGCGTAATGATGTACGTGGAGTGTTATTCTTGCGATTATGCGCGGGTGAGGGTTAGCCACATTGCTACGCTACGCCTCGATCGCGCCTGTGGTCTTGGTTGGTATTGCCCGGCGCTTTTGCAGATCCGGCTTTTTAACCGCCGGACTTGAGAATTGCATGAGAAGGCTGCTTTGTACTTCCGCCATGAGAGTCAGCCAGATGTTCCTCCGTCGAGGGAGCGCCCGTATTCCTATTGACCGTGATTACTCCACGAGGGCCCGCATCTTGAGCTTTAGGTATGCATAATGCGCACCGCTGCTGAATTTTGCAAACGCGGTTCGCCCTAGCAGAGCGTGATAGCCATCATGAACGGGACTATGTCGAAGATGAACTCTTCGCCCGAAATTATCCGGGATCCAAGACCACTTCTAGTGTGACCGAGCCTGCATAGCTTGGCTTCCACTTCGGATGACACCTTTAAAGGTTGTCTTTGTAGGTTTAATCCTTGATGGGTCTATGCCCATTTTGCACACTCGTGATCCTGATAAAGTGGTTCAGGTTGGTACCGCCATTCATCGGACTCTCGTGAGGTGGAACCCATCGACGATTGGGTCTAAAACCACGCGCGAATCCGCCATGGCGATGTTGGTCGGATGGTCTCTTCGATCGAAAGTGATCGGGCAAGAGGACCATGGGTTGAACTTTGGGGCGACTCGCTCCATCGCATAGACGCCCAGAGTGCGCGCTTCTCTCCTTCTTGGGTATATGGGTCGCAGATATCATATTCACCGTCTGCACTTGTGGGGGAAACCCTTCGTCCTCTATTGTTCGGGCGGCCGGTCTCTTCCTCGTCGTCGCTTATTTAGCCCCTTGTCATTGTTTTCGCAATTAACTTGCCAGCCTCGCTTGAATACCCAACAATATCTATTGGTGTGATTAGCTGGCTTTTCAGAGGTGCCATGTATCCGCATAAGCTAAGTCGAGTATTCGTCCAGATTGGACGGACCCGAGTGGTTCTTTTAAATGGCTTCTTCCACGACCGGTTTAGAGCTCGAATCCGCATTGACCGCCAGATCCTCCTAATCATCGCCGCTAATGTGGCGCTTTGTTTTGATTCGACGTGACCTGCCATTGTTGTCCTTGGTATCCGGACTACTAGAGTTTTTACGGAGATTGTTGCTGTGGCTAGCTAGCCGGTCCTCTCCCGCACAAAAGCGGTCATTAACGATGTGAGGGCTGCCATGGATTTCGCTTTTCCTGCCCCAGTGCCGGGCTAGCCATTCGTCCCGGATGTTATGTTTGAAGGCTGCAAGGGCCTCGTGATCCGACACCAACGATTTGGTTTTTTCTTTGTCAAGAACCGTGGTCCGTAATTGTCTCGCCGATTCGCCTCGTTGCTGAATGATGTGGCTTAGGTCATCGGCGTTCGTGGTCGCACATATGTGCCTTGAAGTTATCATGAACGCGCCTCCTGTGTCTTCCCAACACCCAATTGACTTTATGGGCAAGCTGTTAAGCCAATGCCGAGCTGGTCCTTTAAGCTTGAGTGGGAGGTACTTGATGGCGTGGAGATTGCCGCCAAGGGCCATATGTATGTGGAGAAGGTAGTCTTCAATCCACACCGCTGGGTCTGCTAGCCATCGTAAGATTCATGTTTACGGGTTTAAACCCTTCGGGATCTGATGATCCATTACTTCGCCGCTGAAGCATAACGGTGTGCGCGCTCAGATTGAAGCGATATCGCGACGCAGCTCGAGAGAGCGCCGTCGCTGTTCGCCCGCCGGGGTTATTGTATCCGCACGACGGTATTCGCCGTGGGTCGAGGGCGCCCACGTGATCTATAGATGGATCTGGATTGCCTTGCTTTGTCCTCCAAGATGTCTCGCAAGTCCGCGTGGTTCCCTCTTGCCTTCAGATTCTTGGAGCGATGCCGGGTATGGTCTTGGCTGGGCTTAGATGCTCTTCACCACGCACCACGCAGTGGTCGGTCAGCCATGTCGCGGCGCCTGGTGATGAAGGTATGTATGCTTCCTCCTCTAATCGGGGAGCAGCTTATGCCTTGGGTAACTTTTTGAGGGGCGTCGAAGTTTATACTTTTCGCCGCGAGGACCTCGGGTCCATCGGTCGGCCAGCAGGTCCTCGATCAGCTCAAGTCGTTGCTGCTTTTTCTTTAGGCTGTTTTGTCTGTGGCGATAAGCCCGCGCTTGAAGCGCTCTTGTTCGACGGGATCTCTGCACACGACTTTAATTGGCCATCGCGGAGGCTTACTTGCTTCGGAGGGAGGCATATAGTTATCATCCTCAACCTTCGCTCCGCCGCCTCTCATGGGGGCTTGCTTCAGCATCCTCCTGCGCCGAGTCTTGCCGAGGGGATTGTCTTCGCACTCTCCTGAGTATTATTATCTCCGTGGCCGAATCTCCATTCTTGCCGTGGGCGGATTTAGAGCGGCGCCACCGACGCCGGGCGCTTGCTGCTTTAGAGAATCTGCCTCCGCCGCTTTTTCGCCATCCTCGCTTTTTGGGGTGTCCACCATGTATACGCTATATGACGAGGTGGTCTTCCAGTGCCCTCGTAGGCATCGGGTTCTCGCTCGCTCCGCATCGCCGTCCATAGTGTCGGCGTCGCCGGAGTCGAAGTTCAGCATGCTCGGTTAAATCTCGGCTGGCTACAAAGTGGGTGGTGGTGCGCTGAATTTCTTCGCCGTCAGAGATTTCAACCGCCCCGCCATAGTCCGCCAGACTCTCCCGACAACGAGATGCTTTAATGAATTCAAGATATCGCCAAAAGGCGAAGTGTTGGAATATGTCCGCGGGCGGTGAATTCCATAACCGCGCCAATCCGGATTGATTGGCAGGGCGCTGGAGGTTCGAGTCCGGCAAGGAGTCCGCGCCGAATCACGAAGCTCATGGGGACAAGATTGGTGTTCGCTCCATCGCCAGGATGTTGAAGCCCTGTGGCGGGCGCTTCATCCATCGCCTCGACCGGGCGCGATCGCTCCGCCATAATGGTCAAGCGGATCTGCAGTGCGCCACCAAGGCAATCGTTCAGCAAGCAGAGCCAGATCATGCCCATCGCCACAAAGGCGGCACGCCGTCGTGGCTCGAGTCCGTCAAGATCAAGTCTCCGCGACATCAGCCGTGAAATTTAAGTTTCCAAATCTGACCGACGCCAGGGCGAGCTCGATCTGCTCCGATGGCCAGAGAATTGAGACCCGCAGGCGGCTTATCGAATACGAAGATCTGTCCCGGGGAGAAAGGTCTCACACCGACAGCGCTGTGGGTTGAAGGTGCCATTGCTTCATCGGAGACGCACAGCAGGAACTCTCGATGAAAGCACCAATGTCGTGTCAAACCGCGGATCTCGGTAGGGGGTCCCGAACTCAGCGCCTAGGCGGATGGTAACAGGAGACAAGGGACACGATGTTTTTACCTGTGTTCGCCCTCTCGATGGAGGTAAAACCCACGCCCCGCTTCGATTAATATTGATGATATGGGTAGTACAAGAGTAGATCTACCACGAGATCAAGGAGGCTAAACCCTAGAAGCTAGCCTATGGTATGATTGTTGAGATGTATGTTGTCCCACGGATTAAAGCCCTCCCGGTTTATATAGACACCGGAGGAGGCTAGGGTTACACAGAGTCGGGTTACAATGGTAGAAGATCTACATATCCAGATTGCAAGCTTGCCTTCCACGCCAAGGAAAGTACCATCCGACACGAGCCGAGTCTTCAATCTTATCTTCAGAGTCTTGGAGTCCGGCGGATATTGATAGTCCGCTGTCCGGACACCCCTAGTCCAGACTCCTCAATCGCCGCCACCCGATCTGCGCTGCTTTAGGCTTGCCTGGTTTGCATCAGGGGCGCCTGTTGCAGATTTTTCTCGCCAGCTGCCGCTCTCTACAAGAGAGGAGGAGACCCGCCTGGAGTTCGGGGCCCGGCGACACTGCGGCTGCGCCTGGCCTCAACTTCAACTTCACCGTCCCGGAGCCGGACGCGATGCTCAAGGAGCTGTTCAAGCACGCACCTCAAAGATCCCGGATGGTTCAGTTGCCGCAGGGCGCCGCCCTGCCAGTAATAGTTCTCGCTTGATCGTGATCCGCGCAATGATGCCGCAGCGATTCGCATGGAATTGTTCCAACTTGGCAAGAGCCCGCAGACGACGCCGCAGTAGCAGTTCTTCGACGGCTTGGTGGAAGTGGTGGTCCGCGCCGACGAACAGAGAGCTCACCCGGCGACACCACCGGCATGCGGATATGCCGCAGACGCTACTAGGGCGGAAGAGGCGGCGTGGCGGGCTGCCGCTGGTGAGTTTGATTCACCGTGGAGGAGGCAGAGGTAGCAGAGGCGGCAAGCCTTTGCCGATCGAGATGAGCTTGTCAAGAGCTTGCCGCGTGAAGGAGAGCTTGCTCACGAGGAAGAGCTTGCGGGAGGAAGAGCTTGCTGGGCCCGACACGCCGAGTCGAGCGAGCCTGCCGAGGGTGCGAGCGCCTGCCATCTTCAAGCAGCTTTGCAGCAAGAGCCCCTAGCTCCACCAAGAAGGCGCCTCTCGCAAGGCTGGGGACGAGTAGGTGGCAGAGGAGCCAACAGCCGGCCGCTGCGCCGGGCGACGCCCACCGGGCAAGCACTGGAGCGCCTCACGCTGCAGCAGTAATCGGAGCGGGTCCTCCTGACCGCCGCTTCGATCTCCAAGCATCGCCCTCACCAAGCGGTCAAGGGAGCCTACTCTCCACCCCCACCAAATAGGGCCGGATTTGACCTGCAAGCCAAATTCGAGGAAGAAGAAGAGTAAGATCCTTGGCAGCACTTAGTTCCTTCAATTCTTGTTGTTTTGTCTTGCATCTGTTTTGCTTTACTCAACATATTCTTTTCGTGACGCTGCCCAGAGCGGCGAAGAGGGCCAAGGTCCCGTGATTGTCATCGAGACTAACCCACCGCACAACCGGGGCGCCGAGACCACCTTGCCGGACCCGCAATCATTCTCAGCAGCTCCCCAGCAGCCCCCAGCGTGAAGTATATGGTTTACTTCCCGCTGTTATGGCGCCGCATGGGTGTTCTTTTCTTTTGTCGTCGTTTGTAGGAGCAGCAGCCTCACTAGGAGCACCTGAAGCCGCCCGAGATGCTATCTGCTGACTACGCCCGCCAAGGAGGATTCCCGCAAGGAGTTGCTTTCCGCAAGGACAGCCCCAAGGACGGCACCAAATGAATTCTCGGCGGTGGAGCCTATGACCTGCAGATCCCAAGACATGTAACCGCTTTTGCTTGAAAACTCCCTTGGGTTTTCTTCTTCTCGATCTTCTTTTGGATATTTGCTTAACTTTTTCTTTCCCCACGATCCATCTTTCCACGGAGCCGATGGAGACCGAGGCTATCGGCGAAGAGAACGCTGCAATACGACGACGACGCCGCCATCAAGAAGGAGCTGGCGCTGATGAGCCCGCCGCTAAGCGGCCGCCAGCTGCCGCCGCAGAGCCGCGAGAGGTCCGGGCGATCGACCGACGCCCCGAGGTCGCAGGAGTGCAGGCGCCACGCCGACCGCCGATTCTCCGCCGTGGTGCAAGGTCAAGTTCAAGAGCCCCAGCCCGGGCGCTTCTATTTGAAGGCCGGGCGATGGTGTTCATCAAGCCCTCGGGCGCCGTGCTCTGTGGCGCTTTGGTCAAGGAGAAATCTTTGACGGAGAAGTGTCGCCTCGCTGGCTGACGGACGTTGACGACGAGCTGAGCAGCAGCAGCGGCGAGCTTCCTAAGGAGGAACAATGCACGGAGGCTGCCGCCGCCTACCGCGCCCGACAAGCCAAGGTGGAATCTCGAAGCGCTGTCGCACTGCGGGAGGATATTGAGAAGACAGCGGAGGAGCTCCAGAGTCGCGAACCAGAAGCCCTCCGTCCATTGCGCAGGAGCGGGCGCAGCCTGCCGAGGCACGGGAAAGCCTTCCTCCTCGAGAAGGCTCAAGTCAAGAGCAACAGCGCTTGCCGCCGAGGAGCTGTTTGTGCGGGAAGGCGAAGTTGGCGTGAGCGGAAGGTCAATCTTGATAGCCATGAGGAGGAGCTTGGCAGCATGAGAGCGTACATTTGGCGGGCTCTCAAAGAAGTGTAAGATGCCGCAGCAGCCGAGGCCGCCAAGAAGGAGCCGGAGACAAAGGTGGCGCAGCTAGAGGCCGATCTCAAGGTGAGGAGCGAAGAGCTTGTCAAGGCCCAGCGGAAGAAGAAGGACGCCTACTCCCATGGCGAGCTGCAGGTCGCCCTCTGCCGAGAAGGGCAAGGAGCTTAGCACCGCCAAGGACTCCAACGCAGATCTTGAGTTGAAGCTGCCACATTGACCAAGACGCGGACGCGCTAAGGAGCGGAGGTGGCCTTGAAGGAGGAGATCAAGGCCAACGGTTACGACGACGAGGGCCGATTTAAACCTGTGAACACTTTTAGGGAGATGTGGAGCTCGACAGAGGGTCTCGTGAATATCCCCAGAGCCATCGACACGGGAGTTGGCGCACTGGGATGGAGGATTTCGGTATTCCTCCGATGAGAACTCCAGCCAAAGCGCCAAGCTCACTTTGTTCTTCAAGGGCGTATGACGGCCCTCCAAAGAACTCCGGGAAAGGATCCCAAAGCAACTGGTCGACGAGTCGCACAATCATGCGAGAGTTCTCGCAAAAGGTGTTGGTGAAGGTGGCCTTCCGCAACCCAGGCCTCAACCTCACCAACGCCCTCAAGAAGCTGCCGCCGGTGCCAACTGAAGCTGCCAAGGCCCTTGTCGCACCCATTGTGGACAAGGTGAACGAGGTCAAGAGGGTTGATGGCGATCGCCAGAGATTAGGCCGCCTGCTTTTCTTCCTTTCTTGTCGCTGATCATGTTACGAGAACAATCTATTAGAGCTGCATAAGCTATCTTGTAATATAACTTTATTTTGGGTAGTATTCGCTATGTTATTTCCTTTACTTGATTCCTTCCTTTGTATGTGTTTTACCCACGCTTTCAGGAACTTGCCGGCACAGAGCACCCTTGTCATGAGCGCCGAGTGTGGAACGTCAAAGAGTCGGGCAAGGTGCCAGCCACCGACAAGAAACCTTGTCGCAACTAGTCGCAACTCACTTAAGTTGTTGAGCGGACTCGAAACAAAGTAGGGGCTAACTAACCTACGAAGTTGGTTCCTCCGCGCACAGGTTTTCCATACAAAGCACGGTCGCTCGAGGAAGATAACTTAAAATTTTAAAACTGATTGCTCAAACTTTGGCAACTTAGTTTTTCCGCTTTGCTTCCGGTAAGGCTTAATCTGAACGGCGCCTAGTCCACACCATTATCTTCTCCTTCCCCGCAAACTTGTATGGGGAACCTTCCTTTCTTGGAGAAAAGAAAGAAGAGAAAATAAAGATATGGAGCCTTATGGCTCGTTATTGCTTATCATGGGGTAGTGTGCTGCACAAAAGTCACGATAACACATGCAAAAATAGAAAGCATGAATTGACAAGATGTGCGGAGCACATGAGCTTTATTTATGCACGGGTCTGCGCCTCGGCTTTGTACAAAGGATTACATGCAACAGCGGCAAGATTGTATAAAGGTGGTTGAAGGAACAGTTTCCGAAACCGCGCTTTACGGTAAAACTTACGAAGATGCTCAATGTTCCAGTGAGTTGCTCACCGAAAGCCATCTTCGGTCTCAAGGCATAAAGCCGGCCTAGTGACTCGCTTCACCCGGTAAGGGCCTTCCCACTTCAAGGCCAACTTGTTGGAATTTGGCGGACTGAACATGCCAAGAACAAGGTCGCTTTCCTCGAGACTTCTAGCATTAACTTTGCGGCTATGGTAGCGGCGAAAAGCTTGCCGGTATCGAGCAGCTCGACAAAGAGCTTCGAAGACGGTTTCCTCAAGGAGCAGCGCGTCATCTTGTCGCAGCTGCTCTTGCTCAAGCTCATCATAAGCGAGCACTCGAGGCAACTCAGATACGAAGTTCCGTGGGGAGAACTCGCCTCGCCCATAGAGCTAGAGCGAAGGTGTCCGCCAATGGCTCGACGGACGCCGCCCCGGACGACCAAAGAACCACCGCAGCCTCAATCCAGCTTTTTCCGCACTTGTAGCCTGTTCGAAAGTTCTGGTCTTGAGCGCCAAGAGCACTTCAGATTTGCCTCCCTTCTCCGCTGACCGCTGCTTCGGGTGAGCAATGTAGTTTAAGCAACTTTGGCGCCAAGATCTTGGACGTATCGCATGAAGGTGCGACTATGACCATGCGTGCATCGCTGTCGGTGATGATCCTGTTAGGGATCCCAAACGGGCAAACAATCGACCAAGAACTTGATCGCCGACCGTTGTCACCTTCCTCACTGCTTCCACTTCCGCCACTTTGTGAACTTGTCGATTGCAACATACAGTACTCAAAGCCCCGACAGCTCGGGAAAGGGGCCGAGGATGTCGAGCCCCGCATCAAAAATGGCCGTGATAAAGGGATCGTCTGGAGAGCTTGAGCTGGCTGGTGTATTCGCTGAATGGAACCGCACGCTTCACACTTGGTTACTTGTGCGCTTGCATCTCGAGGGTCTGTCGGCCAAAAGAAACCTTGCCGGAATGCTTTGCCAGCAAGTTCTTCTTGCGCCAATGTGGTGACCACATATGCCTCCATGTATCTCTCGCCAACAGCTTTCTGGTCCGCCTTCCCGTGAATACACTTCATTTCACACCGTTGAGTCTTCTTCGCATAGCAGTGTTGTCGGATAAACCGGCATACATACTTGATCACCGCCGGCTACTTTTTCCGCTTTCTTCTTGCTCTTCGGAAGTTCTCCGGGTTCAAGGAAACGGACAATCTGCTGCGGTTTGCGCCGAGCTCGCGCTCGACAACAAGGACTAAAGGCACATATGTTGCTGCGGCAACATCCGCTTTCACGGCGAGAACCCGTGCTCAGCCGAGTTGATGTTCCTCGCAAGCTTGCCGGAGCAAAACTTGTCGGAGCGCTCGCTTCAACGGAACAAACCCTAGGGCTTGCCGGAGCAGACGCTTCCTCAAGACTTTGGTGTTGATCTTGGGGACCTCTCATGGCGGCTTCGGGAGCTCACGGAAAATAGTCACCGTGAATCAACTTCCTCTTCTTGTTCTGTCTAGTTGATGGTGTTACGATGGTTGAGTCAGTTTGAGCACAAAGATCCCCGGTTCCATTGTGTAACTTAGTGCGCGCGACTTTGACAAGCCATCGGCAATGTCGCTCGAGCTCTGAACATGTTCCATCCAGAGGTCCACAAAGTGCTCTTTTCTAACTTTCTCTTCTTCATCAACGTAGTTTTCCATCAACGGACTCGATAATTTTGTTCACTTTGGACGACAAGCCGCGAGTCACCCCCGACAATGAGCTTCTTGATCCCAAGGTCATCTGCATCTCGAGACCGCAAGCAAACCTTCATACTCTGCAGTATTGTTTGTTGCTTGCTCCTTGGGAAAGTGCATCCGACTACATACTTGAGGTGCTTCCGTGGGCGCGCAAGTAGCACGTCCAAGACCGGGCGCTTTGCAGCGAGAAGGCACCATCAAAGTACATCAGCCACTCTTGTTCGCTTCGCCTTGACGGGATGCTCGCTCGAATTTCTTCATCCGTGGCATACGCCCACTCGCTATGAATTCCGCCAATGCTCGCCTCGATAGTTGAAGTGCTCTCAAACTTGAGGCCAAAGCTTGACAGCCCAAAGGCCCACTGACAATCGCCGCTGCTTCGGATTCTGCAGATCCTTCAGCAGGAAAACGAGTGACAACTGTGATCTCATGTGCTTGAAGTAATGGCGAGAGCTTTCGAGGCCATGAGAAGGCCGAAGCAATTTCTGCGACACCGAGTACTTTGACCTAGCCCTCAGAGAGGGAACCGACAGTAAACCGCGCTGCACCATTTTCTTCTCGATTCCTCACGTGCTCGCGCAGATCCATCCTTTGTCGGGACCGTAGCTTGTCGGTGAAGCCCCCGCTTGTCGCCGATGCATCCGCCGTGGTTGCTGGCTCATCATCCGCCTCCTCTCTCCGCTATTAACGCATAAGACTAACCACTTGATTGCTTGCCGCTATATACAGCAGCAACTTCTCTTGTGGCTTAGGTGCGACAAGTATTGGAGTGGAGGACAAGTATTCTTCAAGTCTCAGCAGCGCAGCCTCCGCTCGAGTCCATTTCATTGACCGCCTTTTCAATATTTTGAAAATGGCAGGCGGCCAAACAGATTTAGAGATAAACTCGCCGAGAGCAAATGCCGCGAACCGCAAGCCTTCGACATCCTTGACGCGCTTTTGTGCTTCAATCTGCTCAATGGCCTTGATCTTGTCGGGATTGGCTTCAATTCCCCGCCGAGATGAAGAACCCGAGAAGCTTGCCGAGGGGACTCCAAACACACTTCTAGGTTGCTTGAGGTTGATCTTGGCGCAGATTTGCAAAGGTCTCATCTAAATCCTGAATCTGAGTTGTTTGTCCTGTTTCTTGACCACTATGTCATCCATGTAGGCTTCCACATTTCTGTGCATTTGTGGCTCAAAAGCTGATGGACTACCTTGCAAATGTTGAACCAGCATTCTTCAAACCGAAAGGCATCCGTGATGAAACAAGATGTGCCACATGGAGTGATGAATGCGTCTTTCTCTCATCCTCTTCGCCATGAAGATCCGATGATATCCTCGAGTATGCGCCAAGAAATGAAAGCAAGTCACATCCGCCGCGGAGTCAACAACTGGTCAATGCGCCGAAAGGAAATGGGTCTTGGGACAAGCTTTATTAACATCGGTAAAGTCGATACAAAGCCTCCATTTCCGCTTGCCTGGCGCATCACTACAGGATTGGCCAACCACGAGATGGAGCACCGACAAGGCCCGCCGCTTCCAACTTTGATTTCTTCTCGCTATGAATTCTTGGCGCCCAATCGCTTGTTTCCTCGACCTTCGCTTGACGGGCCGCCAAGATGAGGACAAACGGCAAGATGGTGCTCGACATTTCCGGGAACACCGGGATGTCGACGGCCATGCCACGCAAACACGCCGACGTTGCCCGCAGAAAGCAACGAGCGCTTCCTATTTAGGGTCGAGAGTGGCACCGATGGTGAAGGTACCACCACAGGTCGCCCTCCTTGGCGACACCTTCTGGTCTCGCCAAGCTGCCTTCGCCTTACACTTGCCGGTGGAGCTCGATGCGAGTGCGTCCTCGACGGTAGCGCAGCACTCAAGAGGTGCGCTTGCCGGAG
>JAHHZJ010003085.1:0-46047 GCA_021437245.1 Aegilops speltoides | reverse complement strand
AAAAATCAAGATTCTACCACTAGCTAGGAACGGTCATTCCCGCCGTTTTGACCGCATTTTCAAACGGGCATAAAAAATTGAAAAAAAAATCCAAAAATTGGAAAACCTTCGCATTGTGTCATTATATGCGACCAAGTTACCAGCAAAAGTTATAAACTTGTAATACGGTGATTATTTTTAAAAAGTGTTCTCACAAACGAGCTATCAAGCGTGAAGATGCATGACTTTCAACCCAAATGCTCAATCTTATGGCCACATTCATGGCATAGTTTGTTCAAATGATCTCATATTGTGCACAAGGGTGCATATTGGAATGACAAACAATGTTGCCTAAGGGAGTTTTCATTTTATTTACACGAAAAAATCATTTTCCATTTTTCGACTGCCCGAAATGAGGTTTTTTTGTGAAGGACCTACCATATATTTGTTGCAAAATTGTACCAAATCAATTTTCTAAAATACTAGGCCATATTTAATGCACAATTGACCAAATGGTTGGGTGTAAAAAGTTTTGATCCACTTGTGGTGAAAAAGACAAATTATCGTCGATTCAGTTGGAAATGGGTCAAATTTGAATTGTAGCTGCCTCATAGTTTGCTCTTTCTTTTTCCAAAAGTCATTTCTAGGTACATAAGTATCTATTTAATCATAGAAACACCAAAAAAATTCCAAGATTCAACCACTAGATAGGAACGGTCAAGCCCGTCATTTTGACCGCATTTTAAAACGGGCATAAAAAATTCAAAAAAAATCAAAAAGTTGGAAAACCTTCGCATTGTGTCATTATATGTGACCAAGTTTCAGGAAAAATAATAAACTTGTAATATGGTAATTATTTTAAAAAAGTGTTCTCAGAAATGAGCTATCATCTCTGAAGATTCATGGCTTTCAAGCCAAATGATCAATCTCATGCCCATATTCATGGCATAGTTTGTTCAAATGACCTCATATCATGCACAAGGGTGCATATTGTAATGGCAAACAATGTTGCCTACGGAAATTTTCATTTTCTTTGGACGAAAATTTCATTTTCCATTTTCCAAGTGCCTGAAATGAGTTTTTTTGTGAAGGACCTACCATATATTTGTTGCAAAATTGGACCAAATCAATTTTATAAAGTACTAGCCATATTTAATGCACAATTGACAAAATGGTTGGGTGTCAAAAGTTTTGATCCACCTCTGGTGAAAAAGACAAATTCCCGCCAATTCAGCTGGAAGCGGGTCAAATTTGAACTGTAGCTACCTCATAGTTTGCTCTTTATTTTTTCCAAAAGTCATTTCAAGGTACATAAGTATCTATTTAATCAGATAAACACCAAAAAAATCAAGATTCTACCACTAGCTAGGAACGGTCATTCCCGCCGTTTTGACCGCATTTTCAAACGGGCATAAAAAATTGAAAAAAAAATCCAAAAATTGGAAAACCTTCGCATTGTGTCATTATATGTGACCAAGTTACCAGCAAAAATTATAAACTTGTAATACGGTGATTATTTTTAAAAAGTGTTCTCACAAACGAGCTATCAAGCGTGAAGATGCATGACTTTCAACCCAAATGCTCAATCTTATGGCCACATTCATGGCATAGTTTGTTCAAATGATCTCATATTGTGCACAAGGGTGCATATTGGATTGACAAACAATGTTGCCTAAGGGAGTCTTCATTTTATTTACACGAAAAAATCATTTTCCATTTTTCGACTGCCCGAAATGAGGTTTTTTTGTGAAGGACCTACCATATATTTGTTGCAAAATTGTACCAAATCAATTTTCTAAAATACTAGGCCATATTTAATGCACAATTGACCAAATGGTTGGGTGTAAAAAGTTTTGATCCACCTGTGGTGAAAAAGACAAATTATCGTCGATTTAGTTGGAAACGGGTCAAATTTGAATTGTAGCTGCCTCATAGTTTGCTCTTTATTTTTTCCAAAAATCATTTCTAGGTACATAAGTATCTATTTAATCATAGAAACACCAAAAAAATTCCAAGATTCAACCACTAGATAGGAATGGTCAAGCCCGTCATTTTGACCGCATTTTGAAACGGGCATAAAAATTCAACAAAAATCAAAAAATTGGAAAACCTTCGCATTGTGTCATTATATGTGACCAAGTTTCCAGGAAAAATAATAAACTTGTAATACGGTAATTATTTTTAAAAAGTGTTCTCAGAAATGAGCTATCAAGTGGGAAGATTCATGGCTTTCAAGCCAAATGATCAATCTTATGGCTACATTCATGGCATAGTTTGTTCAAATGATCTCATATTGTGCACAAGGGTGCATATTGGAATGGCAAACAATGTTGCCTAAGGAAGTTTTCATTTTCTTTGTACGAAAAAACCATTTTCCATTTTCTGAGTGCCTGAAATGAGTTTTTTTTTGTGAAGGACCTACCATATATTTGTTGCACAAATTGACCAAATCAATTTTATAAAATACTAGGCCATATTTAATGCACAATTGACAAAATGGTTGGATGTCTAATTTTTTGATCCACCTCGTGAAAAAGACAAATTGTCGCCGATTCACCGAAGCGGGTCAAATTTGAACTGCAATGCCTCATAGTTTGCTCTTTATTTTTTCCAAAAATCATTTCTAGGTAAATAAGTATCTATTTAATCAGAAATACATGGTTTGATGGCGAGACATCGAGGTTTGGACGGTGGCCGAGGGCCCCAACTCTAGAGCACGTAAGCTCGCATGCCCGCCGCGTGGTCACCGCGTGACCGTGGCGTTGCCATGTGTTCTGGGCGGCCTAGGCATGTCTAGTGGGTTGGGCACTCCCCAGGTAGGTGCTAGGAAGAAAATCACAACATAAGATTCTTACGAGGAGACTGATCGATGCTCAAACATGAATAAGCAGCCAAGTGTTTGATTTATGATGCGGAAATGCACATGGCTAATGGGCGTGAGTTTTGGTGAGGATGATCGAGCCATTAATAAGACCGTCTTCACAAATTTTCATCTCAAAAGGAGGAGCCTAGGTGGTACTTGCTTTACAAAGTACCACACTGGACATAAATACGAATGTTGAAGCTGGGCTCAAAATAATGAATGGATTGAGCTGGCATTTGGTGGAGGATGGTTATTTGGGCATAGGAAAGCACTATAGAAAATGGATACCATTTGGACATGCCAAAGTGGTACTTCCTTCACAAAGTGCTGCTCTGAACAGAATAGGTAAATGAATATTTTCAAACTATTTTTGAACTAGGCAAGGAATGTTTTTTACATATTTGATGAAGATATGATCCAAAACATTTATGAGAATTTTTTGGAAATTTTTGGAATAATAGAAATATAGGTTGCTTCACAACGTAGGGCAAAAACTGCCACATGGACATGACACATAGGCAAAACTGATGAGATGGCGCCTAGTCATCACAACCCACCACAATCTACAAGGCTATGAGCATCTATATTGGTCATTAACAACTAGAAATAAGGCAGCGGACTAGCACTGTTTGCTTTGTGACCATTTCGTGTAAGGAAATTACGACCTTTCTGACCAAAATGGTTGCAATGGTTTAGGGTTTGGAGCCCTTGAACAGCTTTTGACCAATTGGTCTGAAATGGTCATAGATCTATGACCAATTCTTCCAGGGTCACTGACAGAAGGTCACTAGTTGACATATTTCTTGTAGTGAGTCAAGTGATAGCCGACAAGCAAGCCACCCACCATAGAGAGAAGAGCGGAAAAGAGATCCACCAAAAAGTGAGTGAGAGCCACAAGCCAAACTTGAGCGCCTCTTCGCCTAGAGAGAAAAACCTCATACTATTTACCATAAAAAGTGAGATCAGAGAAGTGTGTGAGAACCCATCGAGTGTGATGCACTTCGTCCTTGTGTGCAAGGATGGAGAACCAAAAACTAACACCATTCACGAGCTACCTTTGGTGTTTAAATCTCTTTTGCAGGAATTTCAAGATGTTTTCCCCGATGAGCTACCTCCGGGTCTACCTCCTCTACGAGGCATTGAGCATCGAATCGACCTCATCCCTGGAGCACCGCTTCCAAACAAAGCTCCATACCGTGTCAATCTCGAAGAAACCAAGGAGATTCAACGACTAGTACAACAACTAATCGACAATTGTCATGTACGTGAAAGCTTAAACCCTTGTGTCGTTCCCGTTATACTTGTGCCTAAGCCCGATGGAAGTTTCCACTTGTGTTCCGATTGTAGACCTATAAATGCTATCACCATTCGCTATAGGCATCCCATTCCTCGCTTAGATGATATGCTTGATGAACTTAGTGGAGCCAACTTTTTCTCAAAAATTGATCTTCAAAGTGGCTATTATCAAATACGCATTCACGAGGGTGATGATGGAAAACTACTTTCAAAACAAAATTTGGCTTATATGAATGGTTAGTCATGCCTATGGGTTTATCGGAGGCTCCCGGTACTTTTGTGCGTCTCATGCATCATGTACTTCGACCTTATATTGGAGTCTTTGTTGTGGTTTACTTCGATGATATTCTTGTGTTTAGCAAAATCATGAAAGAGCATCTTGATCATGTTAGGGCTGTTTTACAAACATTACGCAAAGAAAGTCTTTATGCCAACATGAAAAAGTGCACATTTGGTGGTGACAAAGTGGTTTTCTTAGGTTTCGTTGTATCTTCCAAGGGTGTCCATGTTGATGAAACTAAAATTGAGGCAATTAAAACTTGGCCCCAACCCACCAATTTGCAACAAGTGCGTAGTTTTCTTGGTCTTGCGGGTTTTTATCGCCGATTTGTGAAAGATTTTAGCACAATTGCCGCTACTTTGCATGCTTTGAGTAAGAAGAATGCTCCTTTTGTTCGGGGATCTTTGCAATCCACCGCTTTTGATGAGCTCAAATCTTTGCTTACTCATGCTCCGATTCTTGCTTTGCCCAATTTTCACAAAACTTTTGAGGTTCATTGTGATGCAAGTGGTACCGGAATTGGCGGAGTTTTGATGCAAGAAAAATGAGCCATTGCATATTTTAGTGATAAACTCTCCGGTGCTCAACTTAACTATCCCATATATGACAAAGAATTGTATGCTTTAGTGCGTGTACTACATGTTTGGGAACATTATCTTAGACCTCATGAGTTTGTCATCCATACCCATCATGAAACGTCAAGTACTTGAAAGGTCAAACTAAGTTGAACAAGCGTCATGCCAAAAGGAGTGAATTTATCAAATCTTCTCCCTATGTGATCAAATACATTAAGGGTAAGGAAAATGTAGTTATGGATGCGCTTTCACGCATATGTACGCTTGTCACTAAACTTGAGTTGAATGTTATTGGTTTTGAGCACATCAAAGACTTGTATGCTAATGATCCATCTTTTGCTATTCCTTATGCTAAGTGTTTGACGATACTTCTTGGGAACAATACTATATTAAGGATGCTTATCTTATGAAAGCTAACAAACATTGCATTCCCTAGTCTTCCCTTCGCTTGCTACTTTTGCAAGAGGCTCATGGAGGCGGACTCATGGGACACTTTGGACGAGATAAGACATTCGCCACGCCTCCAAGAACTACTTTTTGCCCAAGATGTTTTGAGACATCTCACGCTTCACCACCCGATGCTCTACATGTCGCAATGCTAAGTCTAAAGCTCAATCTCATGGTCTTTACATGCCTCTTCCTATTCCTTATCAACCTTGGGAAGACATTAGCATGGACTTTGTACTTGGTTTGCCTAGAACTCAAAATGGAAAGGATTCCGTGTTTGTTGTTGTGGACCGATTTTCTAAGATGGCACATTTCATTCCTTGCAACAAGATAGACGATGCTTCACATATTGCAAATCTCTTTTGTAGGGAAATCTTGCGTCTCCATGGAGTACCAAAGACAATCGTCTCCGGCCGCGACGTCAAGTTCTTGAGTTACTTTTGGAAGACCCTATGCGCCAAGCTCGGAATCAAGCTCTTGCTCTCATCCGCATACCATCCTCAAACCGACGGCCAAACGGAGGTGACAAACCGGACTCTCTCCACTCTACTTCGCGTGTTGATCAAGAAGAACATCAAGGAGTGGGAGGCATGTCTACCCATCGCCGAGTACTCCTACAACCGTGCAAGACATTGGACTACCGGCGAGTCCCCCTTCGAGGTCATCTACGGCTTCAACCCGTTGTCACCATTGGACATTCTACCTCTTCCTCTACAAGAGCGCACCAACATGGATGCGAGTGCACGGGCAAGCTACATCAACAAGATGCATGAAGATACAAGGCACACCATCGAGCGCCAAGTACAACGACTAGCGACCAAGCTCAACGTCAACAAGCAACCCATGATCTTCAACATTGGCGATCTTGTGTGGATACACCTTCGAAAAGACCGCTTACCCAACGAACGCAAGTCCAAACTTCTCCCTCGAGCCGATGGACCTTTCAAGGTGCTAGCACGCTACAACGACAACGCCTACAAGATAGACCTACCACGAGGCAAGTACAATGTGAGAGACATCTTCAACGTCAAGGACCTTGCGCCATACCATGGAGATGAAGATCTCGATCCGTGGTCGGATCCTTCCCAAGGGGGAGGGAGATGATGCGGAGCATCCCTCGCTCATCCCCATGGACGTATCTACATCTTCCTCAACACCACTTGGACCCATGACAAGAGCTAGAGCAAATGCTATCGAAGATAAGGTGAACTCTCTCCTTTTCGAACTTCCTCTCTCTACTCACGAGACTTGGCAACTACCTCATATGGACACTCTGTGTGTCATCAGGTACCTGGAGGAAAGCCATGGTGCATCTACATCCATCGGACAAGGAGGCAAAGCTACCAACCGTGAAGGTCAAGAAGAAGGTCCACCGGAGAAAGCTCCAGCCACCGGACGACTGGTCGGGACCGGACGTCCGGCGCTTGAAGCCCCAGCCGCCAAGTCCCAGCCAACGCAGGCCCCAGCGAGCGGACGTCCGGCCCAGACTGGACGACCGGCCACACTCTCCAGCGAGTGGACGACCGGAGTGACCGGAAGTCCGGCACCTGTCAACAGAATGAATATTAACGGAAGTATGAAGATTCCGGACGTCCGGCGCCCCCTTCACAGAACGCTTCCAGCGGACGTCCGACGACCCCGGACGACCGGTCCCCCATGAGCCACCGGACGACCGGTCCCCAGCGGACGTCTGGTACCTGTCTACGCAGAGTTTCGGGCCGAAGCCCATGTACCCCTCCACTCCGTCCCCTTTTGCACTAAGACTATATATAGGTCTCTCCTACCTCCTAGCTAGGGTTAGCATTGGATTAGCTCATGTTTGTCTGAGAGCCTTTGCTCATCCACTTGGATACTTCTCCTCGGAGTTCACGACCTCTTCGGAGAAGATCCCCCAAGCGGATTCAAGAACCCTTCTAGGGAAGAACATCAAGACCTCCTCACGGAGAAGAACGGTTCCTTTGTATCCTTACCTTTGTTGATTGTGGATCATATGTTACTCTTTGTGTTCTGTGATATAGCACTTGTGTGATTGATTCCTTGTTGGTTTAGTGATTCTCTCTCGTTCTCCCCAGTGTTTTCCCTTTGTGCTTCCATGTGTTCTTCGTGATTCCCTCTAGGATTCACTCCAAACGTGAATGATCGTCGCCATAGGGTTCCACCCTACATCACATGCTAAATCGGTTGAATTCATTGATACTTTCCCTTACGTCATTAAACACAAGAAGGGTAAAGAAAATGTTATTGCTGATGCATTGTCTCGTCACTATACTATGCTTTCACAACTTGACTTCAAAATATTTGGTTTGGAGACCATCAAAGATCAATATGTGCATGATGCTGATTTTAAAGATGTATTGCAGAATTGTAAAGAAGGAAGAACATGGAACAAGTTCGTCGTTAATGATGGATTTGTGTTCCGTGCTAACAAGCTATGCATTCCAGCTAGCTCCGTTCGTCTTTTGTTATTGCAGGAGGCGCATGGAGGAGGACTAATGGGACACTTTGGCGTGAAGAAGACGGAGGATGTACTTGCTACACATTTCTTTTGGCCAAAGATAAGACGGGATGTTGAGCGTTTTATTGCTCGCTGCACTACATGTCAAAAAGCTAAGTCACGACTCAATCCTCATGGTTTATATATGCCTTTGCATGTACCTAGTGTTCCTTGGGAGGATATATCTATGGACTTTGTTTTAGGTTCACCTAGAACAAAGAAGGGGAGGGATATCATATTTGTTGTCGTGGATAGATTCTCGAAAATGGCACACTTTATACCATGTCATAAAAGCGATGATGTTGTTAATGTTGCTGATTTGTTCTTTCATGAAATTATTCGCTTGCATGGTGTGCCAAATACAATTGTTTCAGATCGTGATACTAAATTTCTTAGCCACTTTTGGAGATGTTTACGGGCTAAGTTGGGGACTAAACTGCTTTTTAGTACTACTTGTCACCCCCAAACTGATGGACAAACTGAAGTAGTCAATAGAACATTGTCTACTATGCTTAGGGATGTTTTGAAGAATAATAAGAAAATGTGGGAGGAATGCTTGCCTCATATTGAATTTGCTTATAATCGTTCATTGCATTCTACTACTAAGATGTGCCCTTTTGAAGTTGTGTATGGTTTCCTACCTCGTGCACCTATTGATTTGTTGCCTCTTCCATCTTCGGAGAAGGTTAATTTTGATGCTAAACAACGTGCTGAATTGATTCTAAAAATGCATGAGTTAACTAAGGAAAACATTGAGCGTATGAATGCTAAATATAAACTTGCTGGAGATAAGGGTAGAAAACATGTTGTGTTTGCACCTGGAGATCTTGTTTGGTTACATTTGCGTAAGGATAGATTTCCTGATTTGCGCAACTCAAAGCTAATGCCACGTGCTGATTGTCCTTATTTGGGTGAGGAAGATGAACTTCCGTCGAGGACGACTTCATTTCAAGAAGGGGAGGATGATGAGGACATCAATACCATTGTTACACCCACAACCCCTGCTGCTATACATACTGGACCAATTACTAGAGCTCACAAGACGCCAACTAAATTACCGTACTTTCGCTTCTTGGTAATGATTCTAATGTTCATGAGAATATGATGCTGCCTAAATTGGATACATTTGTTTTGCTTACAAATGAAGGGCCTAGCTTGGAGAAGGATGAACATTGGAGCAAGAATAAGCATGGAGATGATGGCATGCGCAAGGGGAACAAGAATGGAGTTACAAGTGATGATTTCAGGACTTTGAAGCCACCATAATGAGTGCATGAAGCCTTGGACGAAATATACAAGATGCCACTTCATAAATTTCGTCCAGAGGCTATTCTAGGTGTTATAATACCTTATTATTGGGCCAGGCCCATGTAATTTCGAAATACATAAGTATAGGCTATTTTAGAGTCCGTATGTGTGGGAAACAAGAGATAGGGTTAGTTTCGACCCCTCCACCAAGGGCCACGAAATTCACCCCTCTTCCTCCATATATACAGCCCTTAGGGCACCGTTTAGACTCGGGTTTTGTTTAGATTAAAGTTCGCATAGCTGCAACTTCGCATTTCGCTTTGTGTTCAACGACTGCACAAAGGCGTCACAGAACCCCACCTTGATCAATAAAGCTTTCTTCTTATATTTGCAATATCCAGATTGCAATCTTAGTTTCTTGCTTGTTCTTCGTTTGCCTGCAGGAAACAGACCTTTGTGGTCAGGTTGATCGTGCTCCGGCGTGGTCAATAACCTCTTGGAGTTGGTTTAGCGATTGCTAAGGCGCGACGTCCTCGCACGTTCGTAGTCGGATCGTCAAAGTCGACTTCCTCCAAAATGATAGCCACCATCTCACTGAAAGACGGGACAGCTTTGCCTCTATCAGTTTGAGTACTTATGGGTCCGACACGGACTCCGAATGACAAAATTATGACTGTTTTAGTGAACATCTGTCCAATCTATGGCAGTCCTTGAAAGTACTTCATTTTCTCGTGCGCTTTTTCCCAGACTGCCCCAAAATTTCTTGTCCTCTATAGTGGAAATATCGTTTCCACATATATATTGACCGATGCCAGGAATGCCCTTTTGTTCTTGGCTTTCACGCGCATGAGTTACAACATGCCATCCGGCGAAAACGAGGAGAATAAGGCAAATAGCCGCTGGATTTTCTTCAATTTATGATCAAATGAGAGTGCCCGGATCATAGAGCATCTGTAGAAAGGTACGTTTGTCCCTACCAGGGGGCTAATGTCTATAAGCAACATAATCTCTCAAATTTCCATCAACAGGAAGTGCCAATGGGTTCAGAAACCTCTCTGAAAAATAGCGACGAATAATGTTCTTTGACTTTCAGGGCCAAAAAGTCCTGCTTAAGGCTGAATTTGAGGGTACTCCAGGCCTCCTGGTGCAAGCGGGGAGTATTTTTTTGATTCTCGTGCGCCATGAAAGCAGTTTGAGTACTTATGGGTCCGACACGACTCCTAATGACAAAATTATGACCGCTTTAGTGAACATCTGTCCATTCTATGGCGTCCTTGAAAGTACTTCATTTTCTCGTGCACTTTTTGCCCGATCGCCCTAAAATTTCTTGTCCTCTATAGTGGAGATATCGTTTCCACATATATATTGACCGATGCCAGGAATGCCCATTTGTTCTTGGCTTTCACGCGCATGAGTTACAGCATGCTATCCGGCGAAAACAAAGAGAATAAGGCATATAGCCGCTGGATTTTCTTCAATTTACGGACAAATGAGATTGCTCGGATCATAGAGCATCTGCAGAAAGGTATGTTTGTCCCTACCTGGGGGGCTAATGTCTATAAGCAACATAATCCCTCGAATTTCCTTCAAAAGGAAGTGCCAATGGGTTCAGAAACTTGTCTGAAAAACAGCGATGAATGATGTTCTTTGACTTTCAAGGCCAAAAAGTCATGCTTAAGGCTGAATTTGAGGGTACTCCGTGCCTCCTGGCGCAAGCGGGGAGTATTTTCTTGGATTCTCGTGCTCGCCGCGAGCAGTGTGAGTACTTATGGGTCTGACACGGACTCCTAATGACAAAATATGACCGTCTTATTGAGCATCTGTCCATTCTATGGCAGTTCTTGAAAGTACTTCATTTTCTCGTGCACTTTTTGCCTGACTGCCCTAAAATTTCTTGTCTTCTATAGTGGAGATATCGTTTCCACATATATATTGACCGATGCCAAGAATGCCCTTTAGTTCTTGGCTTTCATGTGCATGAGTTACACCATGCCATCCTGCGAAAATGAGGAGAATAAGGCATATAGCCGCTGGATTTTCTTCAATTTACGGCCAAATAAGATTGCCCGGATCATAGAGCATCTGCAGAAAGGTGCATTTGTCCCTACCATGGGGGCTAATGTCTATAAGCAACATAATCTCACGAATTTCCTTCAAAAGGAAGTGCCAATGGGTTCAGAAACTTGTCTGAAAAACAGCAACGAATGATGTTCTTTGACTTTCAGGGCTAAAATGTCCTGCTTAAGGCTGAATTTGAGGGTACTCCGGCCTCTGGCGCAAGCGGGAGTATTTTTTTAGATTCGCACGCTTGCCAGAGCAGTTTGAGTACTTATGGGTCCGACACGGACTCCTAATGACAAAATTATGACCGCTTTTGTTAACATCTGTCCATTCTATGGCGTCCTTGAAAGTACTTCATTTTCTCGCGCGCTTTTGCTGGACCGCCTAAAATTTCTTGTCCTCTATAGTGGAAATATCGCTTCCACATATATATTGACCGATGCCGGAATGCCCTTTTGTTCTTGGCTTCACGCACATGAGTTACAACATGCCATCCGCCAAAACAAGGAGAATAAGGCATATAGCATTGGATTTTCTTCAATTTATGGCCAAATGAGATTGCCTGGATCATAGAGCATCTGCAGAAAGGTACGTTTGTCCCTACCAGGGGGCTAATGTCTATAAGCAACATAATCTCTCGAATTTCCTTCAAAAGGAAGTGCCAATGGGTTCAAAAACTTGTCTAAAAAACAGCGACGAATGATGTTCTTTGACTTTCAGGGCCAAAAAGTCCTGCTTAAGGCTGAATTTGAGGGTACTCCGGGCCTCCTGGCGCAAGCGGGGAGTATTTTTTTAGATTCGCACGCTCACCGCGAGCAGTTTGAGTACTTATGGGTCCGACGCGGACTCCTAATGACAAAATTATGACCGTTTTAGTGAACATCTGTCCATTCTATGGCAGTCCTTGAAAGTACTTCATTTTCTCGTGCGCTTTTGCCTGACTGCCCCAAAATTTCTTGTCCTCTATAGTGGAGATATCGTTTCCACATATATATTGACCGATGCCAGGAATGCCCTTTTGTTCTTGGCTTTCACGCGCATGAGTTACAGCATGCCATCCGGCGAAATAAGGAGAATAAGGCATATAGCCGCTGGATTTTCTTCAATTTACGGCCAAATGAGATTGCCTGGATCATAGAGCATCTGCAGAATGGTACGTTTGTCCCTACCAGGGGCCTAATGTCTATAATCAACATAATCCCTCAAATTTCCTTCAAAAGGAAGTGCCAATGGGTTCAGAAACTTGTCTAAAAAACAGCGACGAATGATGTTCTTTGACTTTCAGGGCCAAAATTCCTGCTTAAGGCTGAATTTGAGGGTACTCGGCCTCCGGCGCAAGCGGGAGTATTTTTTTTTGATTCGCGCGCCACCGCGAAGCAGTTTGAGTACTTATGGGTCCGACACGGACTCAATGACAAAATTATGACCGCTTTAGTGAACATCTGTCCATTCTATGGCGTCCTTGAAAGTACTTCATTTTCTCGTGGGCTTTTGCTGACCGCCCAAAATTTCTTGTCCTCTATAGTGGAAATATCGCTTGCACATATATATTGACCGATGCCAGAATGCCCTTTTGTTCTTGGCTTTCACGCATGAGTTACAACATGCCATCCGCGAAAACAAGGAGAATAAGGCATATAGTCGTTGGATTTTCTTCAATTTACGGCCAAATGAGATTGCCTTGATCATAGAGCATCTGCAGAAGGTACGTTTGTCCCTACCAGGGGGCTAATGTCTATAAGCAAGATAATCTCTCAATTTCCATCAAAAGGAAGTGCCAATGGGTTCAAAACTTGTCTAAAAAATAGCGACGAATGATGTTCTTTGACTTTCGGGGCCAAAAGTCCTGCTTAAGGCTGAATTTGAGGGTACTCGGGCCTCTGGCGCAAGCGGGAGTATTTTTTGATTCGCACGCCGCCATGAAAGCAGTTTGAGTACTTATGGGTCCGACACGGACTCTGAATGACAAAATTATGACCGTTTTAGTGAACATCTGTCCATTCTATGGCAGTCCTTGAAAGTACTTCATTTTCTCGTGCGCTTTTTGCCTGACTGCCCCAAAATTTCTTGTCCTCTATAGTGGAGATATCGTTTCCACATATATATTGACCGATGCAAGGAATGCCCTTTTGTTCTTGGCTTTCACGCGCATGAGTTACAGCATGCCATCCGGCGAAAAAAAGGAGAATAAGGCATATAGCCGCTGGATTTTCTTCAATTTACGGCCAAACGAGATTGCCTGGATCATAGAGCATCTACAGAAAGGTACGTTTGTCCCTACCAGGGGGCCTAATGTCTATAATCAACATAATCCCTCGAATTTCCTTCAAAAGGAAGTGCCAATGGGTTGAGAAACTTGTCTAAAAAACAGCGACGAATGATGTTCTTTGACTTTCAGGGCCGAAAAGTCTTGCTTAAGGCTGAATTTGCGGGTACTCCGGGTCTCCTAGCGCAAGTGGGGAGTATTTTTGTGGATTCGCACGCTCGCCGCGAGCAGTTTGAGTACTTATGGGTCCGACACGGACTCCGAATGACAAAAATTATGACCATTTTAGAGAACATCTGTCAAATCTATGGCAGTCCTTGAAAGTACTTCATTTTCTCATGCGCTTTTGGCCTGACCGCCCAAAATTTCTTGTCCTCTATAGTGGAAATATCGTTTGCACATATATATTGACCGATGCCAGAATGCCCTTTTGTTCTTGGCTTTCACGCATGAGTTACAACATGCCATCCGCAAAAACAAGGAGAATAAGGCATATAGCCGTTGGATTTTCTTCAATTTACGGCCAAATGAGATTGCCTGATCATAGAGCATCTGCGCAGAAGGTATGTTTGTCCCTACCAGGGGCTAATGTCTATAAGCAACATAATCTCTCAATTTCCATCAAAAGGAAGTGCCAATGGGTTCGAAACTTGTCTAAAAATAGCGACGAATGATGTTCTTTGACTTTCAGGGCCAAAAGTCCTGCTTAAGGCTGAATTTGAGGGTACTCGGGCCTCCTTGGCAAGCAAGCGGGAGTATTTTTTGATTCGCACGCCGCCGAGCAGTTTGAGTACTTATGGGTCCTGCGCGGACTCCTAATGACAAAGTTATGACCGTTTTAGTGAACATCTGTCCATTCTAAGGCAGTCCTTGAAAGTACTTCATTTTCTCGTGCGAGTTTTGAATGACTGCCCCAAAATTTGTTGTCCTCTATAGTGGAGATATCGTTTCCACATATATATTGACCGATGCAAGGAATGCCCTTTTGTTCTTGGCTTTCACGCGCATGAGTAATAGCATGCCATCCGGCAAAAACAAGGAGAATAAGGCATATAGCCGCTGGATTTTCTTCAATTTACGGCCAAATGAGATTGCCCGGATCATAGAGCATCTGCAGAAAGGTACGTTTGTCCCTACCAGGGGGCCTCATGTCTATAAGCAACATAATCCCTCGAATTTCCTTCAAAATGAAGTGCCAATGGGTTCAGAAACTAGTCTAAAAAACAGCGACGAATAATGTTCTTTGACTTTCAGGGCCAAAAAGTCCTGCTTAAGGCTGAATTTGAGGGTACTCCGGGCCTCCTGGCGCAAGCGCGGAGTATTTTTTTTGGATTCGCACGATCGCCACGAGCAGTTTGAGTACTTATGGGTCCAGCGCGGACTCCTAATGACAAAATTATGACCGTTTTAGTGAACATCTGTCCATTCTATGGCAGTCCTTGAAAGTACTTCATTTTCTCGTGTGAGTTTTGCCAGACTGCCCAAAAATTTCTTGTCCTCTATAGTGGAGATATCATTTCCACATATATATTGACCGATGCAAGGAATGCCCTTTTGTTCTTGGCTTTCACGCGCATGAGTTACATCTTGCCATCCGGCGAAAACAAGGAGAATAAGGCATATAGCCGCAGGATTTTCTTCAATTTACGGCCAAATGAGATTGCCCGGATCATAGAGCATCTGCAGAAAGGTACGTTTGTCCCTACCTGGGGGCCTAATGTCTACAATCAACATAATCCCTCCAATTTCCCTCAAAAGGAAGTGCCAATGGGTTCAGAAACTTGTCTAAAAAACAGTGACGAATGATGTTCTTTGACTTTCGTACCAAAAAGTCCTGCTTAAGGCTGAATTTGAGGGTACTCCGGCCTCCCGGCGCAAGCGGGAGTATTTTTTGATTCGCACGCCGCCATGAAAGCAGTTTGAGTACTTATGGGTCCGACACGGACTCAATGACAAAATTATGACCGCTTTAGAGAACATCTGTCCAATCTATGGCAGTCCTTGAAAGTACTTCATTTTCTCGTGCGCTTTTTGCCTGACTGCCCCAAAATTTCTTGTCCTCTATAGTGGAAATATCGTTTGCACATATATATTGACCGATGCCAGGAATGCCCTTTTGTTCTTGGCTTTCACGTGCATGAGTTACAACATGCCATCCGGCGAAAACAAGGAGAATAAGGCATATAGCCGTTGGATTTTCTTCAATTTACGGCCAAATGAGATTGCCCGGATCATAGAGCATCTGCAGAAAGGTACGTTTGTCCCTACCAGGGGGGCTAATGTCTATAAGCAACATAATCTCTCGAATTTCCATCAAAAGGAAGTGCCAATGGGTTCAGAAACCTATCTGAAAAATAGCGACGAATGATGTTCTTTGACTTTCAGGGCCAAAAAGTCCTGCTTAAGGCTGAATTTGAGGGTACTCCGGGCCTCCTTGCGCAAGCGCGGAGTATTTTTTTCGGATTCGCACGCTCGCCGCGAGCAGTTTGAGTACTTATGGGTCCGACGCGGACTCCTAATGACAAAATTATGACCGTTTTAGTGAACATCTGTCCATTCTATGGCAGTCCTTGAAAGTACTTCATTTTCTCGTGCGAGTTTTGCCTGACTGCCCCAAAATTTCTTGTCCTCTATAGTGGAGATATCGTTTCCACATATATATTGACCGATGCAAGGAATGCCCTTTTGTTCTTGGCTTTCACGCGCATGAGTTACAGCATGCCATCCGGCGAAAACAAGGAGAATAAGGCATATAGCCGCTGGATTTTCTTCAATTTACGGCCAAATGAGATTGCCTTGATCATAGAGCATCTCAGAGAGGTACGTTTGTCCCTACCAGGGGCTAATGTCTATAATCAACATAATCCTCAATTTCCTTCAAAAGGAAGTGCCAATGGGTTCGAAACTTGTCTAAAAAAGCAGCGACGAATGATGTTCTTTGACTTTCAGGCAAAAAGTCCTGCTTAAGGCTGAATTTGAGGGTACTCCGGCCTCCCGGCGCAAGCGGGAGTATTTTTTTGATTCACATCACCGCCGTGAGTAGTTTGAGTACTTATGGGTCCGACACGGACTCTGAATGACAAAAATTATGACCGTTTTAGAGAACATCTGTCCAATCTATGGCAGTCCTTGAAAGTACTTCATTTTCTCGTGCGCTTTTTGCCTGACTGCCCCAAAATTTCTTGTCCTCTATAGTGGAAATATTGTCTGGACATATATATTGACCGATGCCAGGAATGCCCTTTTGTTCTTGGCTTTCACGTGCATGAGTTCTAACATGCCATCCGGCGAAAACAAGGAGAATAAGGCATATAGCCATTGGATTTTCTTCAATTTACGGCCAAATGAGATTGCCCGGATCATAGAGCATCCGCAGAAAGGTATGTTTGTCCCTACCAGGGGGGGCTAATGTCTATAAGAAACATAATCTCTCGAATTTCCATCAAAAGGAAGTGCCAATGGGTTCAGAAACCTATCTGAAAAATAGCGACGAATGATGTTCTTTGACTTTCAGGGCCAAAAAGTCCTGCTTAAGGCTGAATTTGAGGGTACTCCGGCCTCCCGCGCAAGCGCGAGTATTTTTTTGATTCGCACGCTCGCCGCGAGCAGTTTGAGTACTTATGGGTCCGACGCGGACTCCTAATGACAAAATTATGACCGTTTTAGTGAACATCTGTCCATTCTATGGCAGTCCTTGAAAGTACTTCATTTTCTCGTGCGAGTTTTGCCTGACTGCCCCAAAATTTCTTGTCCTCTATAGTGGAGATATCGTTTCCACATATATATTGACCGATGCCAGGAATGCCCTTTTGTTCTTGGCTTTCACGCGCATGAGTTACAACATGCCATCCGGCGAAAACAAGGAGAATAAGGCATATAGCCGCTGGATTTTCTTCAATTTACGGCCAAATGAGATTGCCCGGATCATAGAGCATCTGCAGAAAGGTATGTTTGTCCCTACCAGGGGGGCTAATGTCTATAATCAACATAATCCCTCGAATTTCCTTCAAAAGGAAGTGCCAATGGGTTCAGAAACTTGTCTAAAAACAGCGACGAATGATGTTCTTTGACTTTCAGGGCTAAAAATTCCTGCTTAAGGCTGAATTTGAGGGTACTCCGGGCCTCCTGGCGCAAGCGGGGAGTATTTTTTTGGATTCGCGCGCTCGCCGCGAGCAGTTTGAGTACTTATGGGTCCGACACGGACTCCTAATGACAAAAATTATGACCGTTTTAGAGAACATCTGTCCAATCTATGGCAGTCCTTGAAAGTACTTCATTTTCTCGTCGCTTTTTGCCTCGACCGCCCCAAAATTTCTTGTCCTCTATAGTGGAAATATCGTTTGCACATATATATTGACCGATGCCAGAATGCCCTTTTGTTCTTGGCTTTCACGCATGAGTTACAACATGCCATCCGCGAAAAACAAGGAGAATAAGGCATATAGCCGCTGGATTTTCTTCAATTTACGGCCAAATGAGATTGCCTTGATCATAGAGCATCTGCGGAAAGGTACGTTTGTCCCTACCAGGGGGGCTAATGTCTATAAGAAACATAATCCCTCGAATTTCCTTCAAAAGGAAGTGCCAATGGGTTCAGAAACTTGTCTAAAAATAGCGACGAATGATGTTCTTTGACTTTCAGGGTCAAAAAGTCCTGCTTAAGGCTGAATTTGAGGGTACTCCGGCCTCCTGGCGCAAGCGGGGAGTATTTTTTTGGATTCGCGCGCTCGCCGCGAGCAGTTTGAGTACTTATGGGTCCGACACGGACTCCGAATGACAAAAATTATGACCGTTTTAGAGAACATCTGTCCAATCTATGGCAGTCCTTGAAAGTACTTCATTTTCTCGTGCGCTTTTTGCCTGACTGCCCCAAAATTTCTTGTCCTCTATAGTGGAAATATCGTTTGCACATATATATTGACCGATGCCAGGAATGCCCTTTTGTTCTTGGCTTTCACGCGCATGAGTTACAACATGCCATCCGGCAAAAACAAGGAGAATAAGGCATATAGCCGCTGGATTTTCTTCAATTTACGGCCAAATGAGATTGCCTGGATCATAGAGCATCTGCAGAAAGGTACGTTTGTCCCTACCAGGGGGCTAATGTCTATAAGCAACATAATCTCTCGAATTTCCTTCAAAAGGAAGTGCCAATGGGTTCAGAAACTTGTCTAAAAAACAGCGACGAATGATGTTCTTTGACTTTCGGGGCAAAAAGTCCTGCTTAAGGCTGAATTTGAGGGTACTCCGCCACCCGGCGCAAGCGGGAGTATTTTTTGATTCGCACGCCGCCATGAGCAGTTTGAGTACTTATGGGTCCGACACGGACTCCTAATGACAAAATTATGACCGCTTTAGTGAACATCTGTCCATTCTATGGCGTCCTTGAAAGTACTTCATTTTCTCGTGCGCTTTTGCTCGACCGCCCCAAAATTTCTTGTCCTCTATAGTGGAGATATCGTTTCCACATATATATTGACCGATGCCAGAATGCCCTTTTGTTCTTGGCTTTCACGCATGAGTTACAACATGCCATCCGCTAAAACAAGGAGAATAAGGCATATAGCCATTGGATTTTCTTCAATTTACGGCCAAATGAGATTGCCTTGATCATAGAGCATCCGCAGAAGGTATGTTTGTCCCTACCAGGGGGCTAATGTCTATAATCAACATAATCTCTCAATTTCCTTCAAAAGGAAGTGCCAATGGGTTCGAAACTTGTCTAAAAACAGCGATTTAATGATGTTCTTTGACTTTCGTACCAAAAAGTCCTGCTTAAGGCTGAATTTGAGGGTACTCCGGCCTCCCGCGCAAGCGGGAGTATTTTTTGATTCGCATGCTCGCCATGAGCAGTTTGAGTACTTATGGGTCCGACACGGACTCAATGACAAAATTATGACCGCTTTAGTGAACATCTGTCCATTCTATGGCGCCCTTGAAAGTACTTCATTTTCTCGTGCGCTTTTTGCCTCGACCCCCAAAATTTCTTGTCCTCTATAGTGGAGATATCGTTTCCACATATATATTGACCGATGCCAGAATGCCCTTTTGTTCTTGGCTTTCACGCATGAGTTACAACATGCCATCCGCTAAAAACAAGGAGAATAAGGCATATAGTCGCTGGATTTTCTTCAATTTACGACCAAATGAGATTGCCTCGGATCATAGAGCATCTGCAGAAGGTACGCTTGTCCCTACCAGGGGCTAATGTCTATAAGCAACATAATCTCTCAAATTTCCTTCAAAAGGAAGTGCCAATGGGTTCGTAAACTTGTCTAAAAAATAGCGATTTAATGATGTTCTTTGACTTTCAGGCCAAAAAGTCCTGCTTAAGGCTGAATTTGAGGGTACTCCGGGCCTCTGGCGCAAGCGGGAGTATTTTTTGATTCGCACGCCGCCATGAGCAGTTTGAGTACTTATGGGTCCGACACGGACTCCTAATGACAAAATTATGACCGCTTTAGTGAACATCTGTCCATTCTATGGCGTCCTTGAAAGTACTTCATTTTCTCGTGCGCTTTTGCCTGACTGCCCCAAAATTTCTTGTCCCCTATAGTGGAGATATCGCTTCCACATATATATTGACCGATGCCAGAATGCCCTTTTGTTCTTGGCTTTCACGCATGAGTTACAACATGCCATCCGCGAAAACAAGGAGAATAAGGCATATAGTCATTGGATTTTCTTCAATTTACGGCCAAATGAGATTGCCTGATCATAGAGCATCTGCAGAAGGTACGTTTGTCCCTACCAGGGGGCTAATGTCTATAATCAACATAATCTCTCAAATTTCCTTCAAAAGGAAGTGCCAATGGGTTCAAAACTTGTCTAAAAACTTGATGTTCTTTGACTTTCGTACCAAAAGTCCTGCTTTGAATTTGAGGGTACTGGGTCCGGCGCAAGCGGGAGTATTTTTTGATTCGACGCCGCCGCGAGCAGTTTGAGTACTTATGGGTCCGAAACTCCTAATGACAAAATTATGACCGCTTTAGTGAACATCTGTCCATTCTATGGCAGTCCTTGAAAGTACTTCATTTTCTCGCGCTTTTGCCTGACCGCCCCAAAATTTCTTGTCCTCTATAGTGGAGATATCGCTTCCACATATATATTGACCGATGCAGGAATGCCCTTTTGTTCTTGGCTTTCACGCGCATGAGTTACAACATGCCATCCGCAAAAACAAGGAGAATAAGGCATATAGTCGCTGGATTTTCTTCAATTTACGGCCAAATGAGATTGCCTTGATCATAGAGCATCTCCAGAAGGTACGTTTGTCCCTACCAGGGGGCTAATGTCTATAAGCAACATAATCTCTCAAATTTCCATCAAAAGGAAGTGCCAATGGGTTCGAAACTTGTCTAAAAAATAGCGATTTAATGATGTTCTTTGACTTTCGAGGCCAAAAAGTCCTGCTTAAGGCTGAATTTGAGGGTACTCCGGCCTCCCGCGCAAGCGGGAGTATTTTTTGATTCGCATGCTCGCCATGCGAGCAGTTTGAGTACTTATGGGTCCGACATGGACTCCTAATGACAAAATTATGACCGCTTTAGTGAACATCTGTCCATTCTATGGCGTCCTTGAAAGTACTTCATTTTCTCGTGCGCTTTTGCCGACCGCCCCAAAATTTCTTGTCCTCTATAGTGGAGATATCGTTTCCACATATATATTGACCGATGCCAGAATGCCCTTTTGTTCTTGGCTTTCACGCGCATGAGTTACAAACATGCCATCCGCAAAACAAGGAGAATAAGGCATATAGCCGCTGGATTTTCTTCAATTTACGGCCAAATGAGATTGCCTTGGATCATAGAGCATCCGCAGAAGGTATGTTTGTCCCTACCAGGGGCCTAATGTCTATAATCAACATAATCCTCAATTTCCTTCAAAAGGAAGTGCCAATGGGTTCGTAAACTTGTCTAAAAAATAGTGATTTAATGATGTTCTTTGACTTTCGTACCAAAAGTCCTGCTTAAGGCTGAATTTGAGGGTACTCCGGCCTCCCGCGCAAGCGGGAGTATTTTTTTTTGATTCACGCTCGCCATGAGCAGTTTGAGTACTTATGGGTCCGACACGGACTCCGAATGACAAAATTATGACCGCTTTAGAGAACATCTGTCCAATCTATGGCGTCCTTGAAAGTACTTCATTTTCTCGCGCTTTTTGCTGACCGCCCAAAATTTCTTGTCCTCTATAGTGGAAATATCGTTTCCACATATATATTGACCGATGCCAGAATGCCCTTTTGTTCTTGGCTTTCACGCATGAGTTACAACATGCCATCCGCTAAAACAAGGAGAATAAGGCATATAGCCGCTGGATTTTCTTCAATTTACGGCCAAATGAGATTGCCTTGATCATAGAGCATCCGCAGAAGGTACGTTTGTCCCTACCAGGGGGCTAATGTCTATAAGCAACATAATCTCTCAATTTCCATCAAAAGGAAGTGCCAATGGGTTCGTAAACCTATCTCAAAAATAGCGATTTAATGATGTTCTTTGACTTTCGTACCAAAAGTCCTGCTTAAGGCTGAATTTGAGGGTACTCCGGCCTCCCGGCGCAAGCGGGAGTATTTTTTGATTCGCATGCTCGCCATGAGCAGTTTGAGTACTTATGGGTCCGACACGGACTCCTAATGACAAAATTATGACCGCTTTAGTGAACATCTGTCCATTCTATGGCGCCCTTGAAAGTACTTCATTTTCTCGTGCGAGTTTTGCCGACCGCCCCAAAATTTCTTGTCCTCTATAGTGGAGATATCGTTTCCACATATATATTGACCGATGCCAGAATGCCCTTTTGTTCTTGGCTTTCACGCATGAGTTACAAGCATGCCATCCGCGAAAACAAGGAGAATAAGGCATATAGTCGCTGGATTTTCTTCAATTTACGGCCAAATGAGATTGCCGGATCATAGAGCATCTCGCAGAAGGTATGTTTGTCCCTACCAGGGGGCTAATGTCTATAATCAACATAATCCTCGAATTTCCTTCAAAAGGAAGTGCCAATGGGTTCGTAAACTTGTCTAAAAAACAGCGATTTAATGATGTTCTTTGACTTTCGTGGCCAAAAAGTCCTGCTTAAGGCTGAATTTGAGGGTACTCCGGCCTCCCGCGCAAGCGGGAGTATTTTTTGATTCGCACGCTCGCCATGAGCAGTTTGAGTACTTATGGGTCCGACACGGACCCTAATGACAAAATTATGACCGCTTTAGAGAACATCTGTCCAATCTATGGCGCCCTTGAAAGTACTTCATTTTCTCGTGCGCTTTTTGCCCGACCGCCCCAAAATTTCTTGTCCTCTATAGTGGAAATATCGCTTCCACATATATATTGACCGATGCCAGAATGCCCTTTTGTTCTTGGCTTTCACGCATGAGTTACAACATGCCATCCGGCGAAAACAAGGAGAATAAGGCATATAGCCGCTGGATTTTCTTCAATTTACGGCCAAATGAGATTGCCCGGATCATAGAGCATCTGCAGAAAGGTACGTTTGTCCCTACCAGGGGGGCTAATGTCTATAAGCAACATAATCTCTCGAATTTCCATCAAAAGGAAGTGCCAATGGGTTCAGAAACCTGTCTGAAAAATAGCGACGAATGATGTTCTTTGACTTTCAGGGCCAAAAAGTCCTGCTTAAGGCTGAATTTAAGGGTACTCCTGGCCTCTTGGCGCAAGCGGGGAGTATTTTTTTAGATTCGCAAGCTCGCCGCGAGCAGTTTGAGTACTTATGGGTCCGACACGGACTCCTAATGACAAAATTATGACCGTTTTAGTGAATATCTCTCCATTCTATGGCAGTCCTTGAAAGTATTTCATTTTCTCATGCGCGTTTTGCCTGACTGCCCCAAAATTTCTTGTCCTCTATAGTGGAGATATCGTTTCCACATATATATTGACCGATGCCAGGAATGCCCTTTTGTTCTTGGCTTTCAAGCGCATGAGTTACAAAGATGCCATCCGCGAAAACAAGGAGAATAAGGCATATAGTCACTGGATTTTCTTCAATTTACGCCAAATGAGATTGCCTTGATCATAGAGCATCTGCAGAAGGTACGTTTGTCCCTACCAGGGGGCTAATGTCTATAATCAACATAATCCTCAATTTCCTTCAAAAGGAAGTGCCAATGGGTTCGTAAACTTGTCTAAAAACAGCGACGAATGATGTTCTTTGACTTTCGTACCAAAAGTCCTGCTTAAGGCTGAATTTGAGGGTACTCCGGCCTCCCGGCGCAAGCGGGAGTATTTTTTGATTCGCACGCTCGCCATGAAGCAGTTTGAGTACTTATGGGTCCGACACGGACTCCGAATGACAAAATTATGACCGCTTTAGAGAACATCTGTCCAATCTATGGCGTCCTTGAAAGTACTTCATTTTCTCGCGCGCTTTTTGCCCGACCGCCCAAAATTTCTTGTCCTCTATAGTGGAAATATCGCTTGCACATATATATTGACCGATGCCAGAATGCCCTTTTGTTCTTGGCTTTCACGCGCGCATGAGTTACAACATGCCATCCGCAAAAACAAGGAGAATAAGGCATATAGCCGCTGGATTTTCTTCAATTTACTGCCAAATGAGATTGCCCGGATAATAGAGCATCTGCAGAAAGGTACGTTTGTCCCTACCAGGGGGCTAATGTCTATAAGCAACATAATCTCTCGAATTTCCATCAAAAGGAAGTGCCAATGGGTTCATAAACCTGTCTGAAAAATAGCGACGAATGATGTTCTCTGACTTTCTGGGCCAAAAAGTCCTGCTTAAGGCTGAATTTGAGGGTACTCCGGCCTCCCGCGCAAGCGGGAGTATTTTTTGATTCGCATGCTCGCCATGAAAGCAGTTTGAGTACTTATGGGTCCGACATGGACTCCTAATGACAAAATTATGACCGCTTTAGTGAACATCTGTCCATTCTATGGCGTCCTTGAAAGTACTTCATTTTCTCGTGCGAAGTTTTGCCTGACCGCCCCAAAATTTCTTGTCCTCTATAGTGGAGATATCGCTTCCACATATATATTGACCGATGCCAGAATGCCCTTTTGTTCTTGGCTTTCACGCCGCATGAGTTACAAAGATGCCATCCGCGAAAACAAGGAGAATAAGGCATATAGCCGCTGGATTTTCTTCAATTTACGGCCAAATGAGATTGCCTTGATCATAGAGCATCTGCAGAAGGTACGCTTGTCCCTACCAGGGGGCTAATGTCTATAATCAACATAATCCTCGAATTTCCTTCAAAAGGAAGTGCCAATGGGTTCGTAAACTTGTCTAAAAAACAGCGATTTAATGATGTTCTTTGACTTTCGTACCAAAAAGTCCTGCTTAAGGCTGAATTTGAGGGTACTCCGGCCTCCGGCGCAAGCGGGAGTATTTTTTGATTCACGGCTCGCCGTGAGCAGTTTGAGTACTTATGGGTCCGACACGGACTCCAATGACAAAATTATGACCGCTTTAGAGAACATCTGTCCAATCTATGGCGTCCTTGAAAGTACTTCATTTTCTCGCGCGCTTTTTGCCTGAATGCCCCAAAATTTCTTGTCCTCTATAGTGGAAATATCGCTTCCACATATATATCGACCGATGCCAGAATGCCCTTTTGTTCTTGGCTTTCACGCATGAGTTACAACATGCCATCCGCGAAAACAAGGAGAATAAGGCATATAGCCGCTGGATTTTCTTCAATTTACGGCCAAATGAGATTGCCTTGATCATAGAGCATCTCGAGAAGGTACGTTTGTCCCTACCAGGGGGCTAATGTCTATAAGCAACATAATCTCTCGAATTTCCATCAAAAGGAAGTGCCAATGGGTTCGTAAACTTGTCTCAAAAAAATAGCGATTTAATGATGTTCTTTGACTTTCAGGCCAAAAGTCCTGCTTAAGGCTGAATTTGAGGGTACTCGGCCTCTGGCGCAAGCGGGAGTATTTTTTGATTCGCATGCTCGCCATGAGCAGTTTGAGTACTTATGGGTCCGACATGGACTCCTAATGACAAAATTATGACCGCTTTAGTGAACATCTGTCCATTCTATGGCGCCCTTGAAAGTACTTCATTTTCTCGTGCGAAGTTTTGCTGACCGCCTAAAATTTCTTGTCCTCTATAGTGGAGATATCGCTTCCACATATATATTGACCGATGCCAGAATGCCCTTTGTTCTTGGCTTTCACGCCGCATGAGTTACAAACATGCCATCCGCGAAAACAAGGAGAATAAGGCATATAGTCACTGGATTTTCTTCAATTTACGCCAAATGAGATTGCCTTGATCATAGAGCATCTGCAGAAGGTACGTTTGTCCCTACCAGGGGCTAATGTCTATAATCAACATAATCCTCGAATTTCCTTCAAAAGGAAGTGCCAATGGGTTCGAAACTTGTCTAAAAAACAGCGATTTAATGATGTTCTTTGACTTTCGGGGCCAAAAGTCCTGCTTAAGGCTGAATTTGAGGGTACTCTAGGCCTCCCGCGCAAGCGGGAGTATTTTTTTTGGATTCGCGCGCTTGCCGCAAGCAGTTTGAGTACTTATGGGTCCGACACGGACTGCGAATGACAAAAATTATGACCGTTTTAGAGAACATCTGTCCAATCTATGGCAGTCCATGAAAGTACTTCATTTTCTCGTGCGCTTTTTGCCTGACTGCCCAAAATTTCTTGTCCTCTATAGTGGAAATATCGTTTGCACATATATATAGACCGATGCCAGGAATGCCCTTTTGTTCTTGGCTTTCACGCGCATGAGTTACAACATGCCATCCGGCGAAAACAAGGAGAATAAGGCATATAGCCGCTGGATTTTCTTCAATTTACGGCCAAATGAGATTGCCTGGATCATAGAGCATCTCCAGAAAGGTACGTTTGTCCCTACCAGGGGGGCTAATGTCTATAAGCAACATAATCTCTCGAATTTCCATCAAAAGGAAGTGCCAATGGGTTCAGAAACCTGTCTGAAAAATAGCGATGAATGATGTTCTTTGACTTTCAGGGCCAAAAAGTCCTGCTTAAGGCTGAATTTGAGGGTACTCCGGGCCTCCTGGCGCAAGCGGGGAGTATTTTTTGATTCGCACGCTCGCCGCGAGCAGTTTGAGTACTTATGGGTCCGACACGGACTCCTAATGACAAAATTATGACCGTTTTAGTGAACATCTGTCCATTCTATGGCAGTCCTTGAAAGTACTTCATTTTCTCGTGCGCTTTTGCTCGACCGCCCCAAAATTTCTTGTCCTCTATAGTGGAGATATCGCTTCCACATATATATTGACCGATGCCAGAATGCCCTTTTGTTCTTGGCTTTCACGCCGCATGAGTTACAAAGATGCCATCCGCTAAAACAAGGAGAATAAGGCATATAGCCGCTGGATTTTCTTCAATTTACGGCCAAATGAGATTGCCTGGATCATAGAGCATCTGCAGAAAGGTACGTTTGTCCCTACCAGGGGGCTAATGTCTATAAGCAACATAATCTCTCGAATTTCCTTCAAAAGGAAGTGCCAATGGGTTCAGAAACTTGTCTAAAAAACAGCGACGAATGATGTTCTTTGACTTTCACGGCCAAAAAGTCCTGCTTAAGGCTGAATTTGAGGGTACTCCAGGCCTCCTGGCGCAAGCGGGGAGTATTTTCTAGATTCGCACACTCGCCGCGAGCAGTTTGAGTACTTATGGGTCCGACACGGACTCAAATGACAAAATTATGACCGCTTTAGAGAACATCTGTCCAATCTATGGCGCCCTTGAAAGTACTTCATTTTCTCATGCGCTTTTTGCCTCGACCGCCCCAAAATTTCTTGTCCTCTATAGTGGAAATATCGCTTGCACATATATATTGACCGATGCCAGAATGCCCTTTTGTTCTTGGCTTTCACGCATGAGTTACAACATGCCATCCGCGAAAACAAGGAGAATAAGGCATATAGCCGCTGGATTTTCTTCAATTTACGGCCAAATGAGATTGCCTTGATCATAGAGCATCTCGCAGAAGGTATGTTTGTCCCTACCAGGGGGCTAATGTCTATAAGCAACATAATCTCTCGAATTTCCTTCAAAAGGAAGTGCCAATGGGTTCGTAAACTTGTCTAAAAAATAGCGATTTAATGATGTTCTTTGACTTTCGGGGCAAAAAGTCCTGCTTAAGGCTGAATTTGAGGGTACTCCGGCCTCTGGCGCAAGCGGGAGTATTTTTTGATTCGCATGCTCGCCATGAGCAGTTTGAGTACTTATGGGTCCGACACGGACTCCTAATGACAAAATTATGACCGCTTTAGTGAACATCTGTCCATTCTATGGCGCCCCTTGAAAGTACTTCATTTTCTCGCGCGCTTTTTGCCCGACCGCCCCAAAATTTCTTGTCCTCTATAGTGGAGATATCGTTTCCACATATATATTGACCGATGCCAGGAATGCCCTTTGTTCTTGGCTTTCACGCGCATGAGTTACAGCATGCCATCCGGCGAAAACAAGGAGAATAAGGCATATAGCCACTGGATTTTCTTCAATTTACGGCCAAATGAGATTGCCCGGATCATAGAGCATCTGCAGAAGGTACGTTTGTCCCTACCGGGGGCTAATGTCTATAAGCAACATAATCCTCGAATTTCCTTCAAAAGGAAGTGCCAATGGGTTCGAAACTTGTCTAAAAAACAGCGATTTAATGATGTTCTTTGACTTTCAGGCCAAAAAGTCCTGCTTAAGGCTGAATTTGAGGGTACTCCGGCCTCCCGGCGCAAGCGGGAGTATTTTTTGATTCGCACGCCGCCATGAAAGCAGTTTGAGTACTTATGGGTCCGACACGGACTCCTAATGACAAAATTATGACCGCTTTAGTGAACATCTGTCCATTCTATGGCGCCCTTGAAAGTACTTCATTTTCTCGTCGCGCTTTTTTTGACCGACCGCCCAAAATTTCTTGTCCTCTATAGTGGAGATATCGCTTCCACATATATATTGACCGATGCCAGAATGCCCTTTTGTTCTTGGCTTTCACGCATGAGTTACAACATGCCATCCGCGAAAACAAGGAGAATAAGGCATATAGCCGCTGGATTTTCTTCAATTTACGGCCAAATGAGATTGCCTGGATCATAGAGCATCTGCAGAAAGTACGCTTTGTCCCTACCAGGGGCTAATGTCTATAAGCAACATAATCTCTCAATTTCCTTCAAAAGGAAGTGCCAATGGGTTCGAAACTTGTCTCAAAAATAGCGAACGAATGATGTTCTTTGACTTTCGTACAAAAAAAAGTCCTGCTTAAGGCTGAATTTGAGGGTACTCCGGCCTCCCGCGCAAGCGGGAGTATTTTTTGATTCGCGCACTCACCGCGAGCAGTTTGATTACTTATGGGTCCGACACGGACTCCGAATGACAAAATTATGACCGTTTTAGTGAACATCTGTCCATTCTATGGCAGTCCTTGAAAGTACTTCATTTTCCCGTGCACTTTTTGCCTAACCGCCCCAAAATTTCTTGTCCTCTATAGTGGAGATATCGTTTCCACATATATATTGACCGATGCCAGGAATGCCCTTTTGTTCTTGGCTTTCACGCGCATGAGTTACAAAGATGCCATCCGCGAAAACAAGGAGAATAAGGCATATAGTCGCTGGATTTTCTTCAATTTACGGCCAAATGAGATTGCCTTGATCATAGAGCATCTGCAGAAAGGTACGCTTTGTCCCTACCAGGGGCTAATGTCTATAAGCAACATAATCTCTCGAATTTCCTTCAAAAGGAAGTGCCAATGGGTTCGAAACTTGTCTAAAAAATAGCAATTTAATGATGTTCTTTGACTTTCGTACCAAAAGTCCTGCTTAAGGCTGAATTTGAGGGTACTCCGGCCTCCCGGCGCAAGCGGGAGTATTTTTGATTCGCACGCTCACATGCGAGCAGTTTGAGTACTTATGGGTCCGACACGGACTCAATGACAAAATTATGACCGCTTTAGTGAACATCTGTCCAATCTATGGCGCCCTTGAAAGTACTTCATTTTCTCGTGCGCTTTTTGCTGACCGCCCCAAAATTTCTTGTCCTCTATAGTGGAAATATCGCTTCCACATATATATCGACCGATGCCAGAATGCCCTTTTGTTCTTGGCTTTCACGCATGAGTTACAACATGCCATCCGCTAAAACAAGGAGAATAAGGCATATAGTCGCTGGATTTTCTTCAATTTACGGCCAAATGAGATTGCCTGATCATAGAGCATCTGCGCAGAAGGTACGTTTGTCCCTACCAGGGGGCTAATGTCTATAAGCAACATAATCTCTCAAATTTCCATCAAAAGGAAGTGCCAATGGGTTCGAAACTTGTCTCAAAAATAGCGATTTAATGATGTTCTTTGACTTTCAGGCCAAAAAGTCCTGCTTAAGGCTGAATTTGAGGGTACTCCGGCCTCCTGGCGCAAGCGGGGAGTATTTTTTTAGATTCGCACGCTCGCCACGAGCAGTTTGAGTACTTATGGGTCCGACACGGACTCCTAATGACAAAATTATGACCGCTTTAGTGAACATCTGTCCATTCTATGGCGCCCCTTGAAAGTACTTCATTTTCTCGTGCGCGTTTTTGCTCGACCGCCCCAAAATTTCTTGTCCTCTATAGTGGAGATATCGCTTCCACATATATATTGACCGATGCCAGAATGCCCTTTTGTTCTTGGCTTTCACGCGCATGAGTTACAAAGATGCCATCCGGTGAAAACAAGGAGAATAAGGCATATAGTCACTGGATTTTCTTCAATTTACGCCAAATGAGATTGCCTTGATCATAGAGCATCTGCAGAAGGTACGTTTGTCCCTACCAGGGGCTAATGTCTATAAGCAACATAATCCTCGAATTTCCTTCAAAAGGAAGTGCCAATGGGTTCGTAAACTTGTCTAAAAAACAGCGATTTAATGATGTTCTTTGACTTTCGGGCCAAAAAGTCCTGCTTAAGGCTGAATTTGAGGGTACTCCGGCCTCCCGCGCAAGCGGGAGTATTTTTTGATTCGCGCTCGCCATGAAAGCAGTTTGAGTACTTATGGGTCCGACACGGACTCCTAATGACAAAATTATGACCGCTTTAGTGAACATCTGTCCATTCTATGGCGCCCTTGAAAGTACTTCATTTTCTCGCATGCACTTTTGCTCGACCGCCCCAAAATTTCTTGTCCTCTATAGTGGAGATATCGCTTTCCACATATATATTGACCGATGCCAGAATGCCCTTTTGTTCTTGGCTTTCACGCGCATGAGTTACAAGATGCCATCCGCAAAAACAAGGAGAATAAGGCATATAGTCACTGGATTTTCTTCAATTTACGCCAAATGAGATTGCCTGATCATAGAGCATCTGCAGAAGGTACGTTTGTCCCTACCAGGGGCTAATGTCTATAAGCAACATAATCTCTCGAATTTCCTTCAAAAGGAAGTGCCAATGGGTTCGTAAACTTGTCTAAAAAACAACAATGAATGATGTTCTTTGACTTTCGGGCCAAAAGTCCTGCTTAAGGCTGAATTTGAGGGTACTCCGGCCTCCCGGCGCAAGCGGGAGTATTTTTTGATTCGCAGACTCACCGCGAAAGCAGTTTGAGTACTTATGGGTCCGACACGGACTCCAATGACAAAATTATGACCGCTTTAGTGAACATCTGTCCATTCTATGGCGTCCTTGAAAGTACTTCATTTTCTCGCGCGCTTTTTGCCTAATCGCCCCAAAATTTCTTGTCCTCTATAGTGGAGATATCGTTTCCACATATATATTGACCGATGCCAGAATGCCTTTTGTTCTTGGCTTTCACGCATGAGTTACAACATGCCATCCGCAAAAACAAGGAGAATAAGGCATATAGTCGCTGGATTTTCTTCAATTTACGGCCAAATGAGATTGCCTTGATCATAGAGCATCTATTGAAGGTACGCTTGTCCCTACCAGGGGGCTAATGTCTATAAGCAACATAATCTCTCAAATTTCCTTCAAAAGGAAGTGCCAATGGGTTCGTAAACTTGTCTCAAAAACAACGATTTAATGATGTTCTTTGACTTTCGTACCAAAAGTCCAACTTAAGGCTGAATTTGAGGGTACTCCGGCCTCCCGCGCAAGCGGGAGTATTTTTTGATTCACACGCTCATCATGAGCAGTTTGAGTACTTATGGGTCCGACACGGACTCCTAATGACAAAATTATGACCGCTTTAGTGAACATCTGTCCATTCTATGGCGCCCTTGAAAGTACTTCATTTTCTCGTGCGCTTTTGCCTCGACCGCCCTAAAATTTCTTGTCCTCTATAGTGGAGATATCGCTTCCACATATATATTGACCGATGCCAGAATGCCCTTTTGTTCTTGGCTTTCACGCCGCATGAGTTACAAGATGCCATCCGCGAAAACAAGGAGAATAAGGCATATAGTCGCTGGATTTTCTTCAATTTACGCCAAATGAGATTGCCTTGATCATAGAGCATCCGCAGAAAGGTACGTTTGTCCCTACCAGGGGCTAATGTCTATAAGCAACATAATCCTCAATTTCCTTCAAAAGGAAGTGCCAATGGGTTCGTAAACTTGTCTAAAAAACAGCGATTTAATGATGTTCTTTGACTTTTAGGGCCAAAAAGTCCTGCTTAAGGCTGAATTTGAGGGTACTCCGCCTCCCGCGCAAGCGGGAGTATTTTTTGATTCGCACGCCGCGCGATGAGCAGTTTGAGTACTTATGGGTCCGACACGGACTCCAAATGACAAAATTATGACCGCTTTAGTGAACATCTGTCCATTCTATGGCAGTCCTTGAAAGTACTTCATTTTCTCGCGCGCTTTTTGCCTCGACCGCCCCAAAATTTCTTGTCCTCTATAGTGGAAATATCGTTTCCACATATATATTGACCGATGCCAGAATGCCCTTTTGTTCTTGGCTTTCACGCATGAGTTACAACATGCCATCCGCGAAAACAAGGAGAATAAGGCATATAGTCGCTGGATTTTCTTCAATTTACGCCAAATGAGATTGCCTTGATCATAGAGCATCCGCAGAAGGTACGCTTTGTCCCTACCAGGGGCTAATGTCTATAAGCAACATAATCTCTCGAATTTCCTTCAAAAGGAAGTGCCAATGGGTTCGTAAACTTGTCTCAAAAATAGCGACGAATGATGTTCTTTGACTTTCGTACAAAAAGTCCTGCTTAAGGCTGAATTTGAGGGTACTCGGCCTCCCGGCGCAAGCGGGAGTATTTTTTGATTCGCATGCTCGCCATGAAAGCAGTTTGAGTACTTATGGGTCCGACACGGACTCCTAATGACAAAATTATGACCGCTTTAGTGAACATCTGTCCATTCTATGGCGCCCTTGAAAGTACTTCATTTTCTCGTGCGCTTTTTGCCGACCGCCCCAAAATTTCTTGTCCTCTATAGTGGAGATATCGCTTCCACATATATATTGACCGATGCCAGAATGCCCTTTTGTTCTTGGCTTTCACGCATGATGAGTTAAAGCATGCCATCCGCTAAAAACAAGGAGAATAAGGCATATAGTCGCTGGATTTTCTTCAATTTACGCCAAATGAGATTGCCTTGATCATAGAGCATCTGCAGAAGGTACGCTTGTCCCTACCAGGGGGGCTAATGTCTATAAGCAACATAATCTCTCAATTTCCTTCAAAAGGAAGTGCCAATGGGTTCGTAAACTTGTCTCAAAAACAGCGACGAATGATGTTCTTTGACTTTCGTGGCCAAAAGTCCTGCTTAAGGCTGAATTTGAGGGTACTCCGGCCTCCGCGCAAGCGGGAGTATTTTTTTGATTCGCACGCCGCCATGAAAGCAGTTTGAGTACTTATGGGTCCGACACGGACTCCTAATGACAAAATTATGACCGCTTTAGTGAACATCTGTCCATTCTATGGCGTCCTTGAAAGTACTTCATTTTCTCGCGCGCTTTTTGCCGACCGCCCCAAAATTTCTTGTCCTCTATAGTGGAGATATCGCTTCCACATATATATTGACCGATGCCAGAATGCCCTTTTGTTCTTGGCTTTCACGCGCATGAGTTACAACATGCCATCCGCGAAAACAAGGAGAATAAGGCATATAGTCGCTGGATTTTCTTCAATTTACGGCCAAATGAGATTGCCTTGATCATAGAGCATCCGCAGAAGGTACGTTTGTCCCTACCAGGGGCTAATGTCTATAAGCAACATAATCTCTCGAATTTCCTTCAAAAGGAAGTGCCAATGGGTTCGTAAACTTGTCTAAAAAATAGCGATTTAATGATGTTCTTTGACTTTCGTGGCCAAAAAGTCCTGCTTAAGGCTGAATTTGAGGGTACTCCGGCCTCCCGGCGCAAGCGGGAGTATTTTTGATTCGCATGCTTGCCATGAAAGCAGTTTGAGTACTTATGGGTCCGACACGGACTCCTAATGACAAAATTATGACCGCTTTAGTGAACATCTGTCCATTCTATGGCGCCCTTGAAAGTACTTCATTTTCTCGCGCGCTTTTTGCCGACCGCCCCAAAATTTCTTGTCCTCTATAGTGGAGATATCGTTTCCACATATATATTGACCGATGCCAGAATGCCCTTTTGTTCTTGGCTTTCACGCACATGAGTTACAACATGCCATCCGCTTAAAAACAAGGAGAATAAGGCATATAGCGCTGGATTTTCTTCAATTTACGGCCAAATGAGATTGCCGGATCATAGAGCATCTGCAGAAGGTACGTTTGTCCCTACCAGGGGGCTAATGTCTATAAGCAACATAATCTCTCGAATTTCCTTCAAAAGGAAGTGCCAATGGGTTCAGAAACTTGTCTAAAAAACAGCGACGAATGATGTTCTTTGACTTTCAGGGCCAAAAAGTCCTGCTTAAGGATGAATTTGAGGGTACTCCGGCCTCCTGGCGCAAGCGGGGGTATTTTTTTGATTCACGCCGCCATGAAAGCAGTTTGAGTACTTATGGGTCCGACACGACTCCTAATGAGAAAATTATGACCGTTTTAGTGAACATCTGTCCATTCTATGGCAGTCCTTGAAAGTACTTCATTTTCTCGTGCGCGTTTTGCCTGACTGCCCAAAATTTCTTGTCCTCTATAGTGGAGATATCGTTTCCACATATATATTGACCGATGCCAGGAATGCCCTTTTGTTCTTGGCTTTCACGCGCATGAGTTACAGCATGCCATCCGCTAAAACAAGGAGAATAAGGCATATAGTCACTGGATTTTCTTCAATTTACGCCAAATGAGATTGCCTTGATCATAGAGCATCCGCAGAAGGTACGTTTGTCCCTACCAGGGGGCTAATGTCTATAAGCAACATAATCTCTCGAATTTCCTTCAAAAGGAAGTGCCAATGGGTTCGTAAACTTGTCTAAAAACAACGACGAATGATGTTCTTTGACTTTCGTGGCCAAAAAATTCCTGCTTAAGGCTGAATTTGAGGGTACTCCGGCCTCCTAGTTCAAGCGGGAGTATTTTTTGATTCGCATACCATGCGAAAGCAGTTTGAGTACTTATGGGTCCGACACGGACTCCTAATGACAAAATTATGACCGCTTTAGTGAACATCTGTCCAATCTATGGCGTCCTTGAAAGTACTTCATTTTCTCATGCGCTTTTTGCCCGACCGCCCCAAAATTTCTTGTCCTCTATAGTGGAAATATCGCTTCCACATATATATTGACCGATGCCAGAATGCCCTTTTGTTCTTGGCTTTCACGCGCATGAGTTACAACATGCCATCCGCGAAAACAAGGAGAATAAGGCATATAGTCGCTGGATTTTCTTCAATTTACGCCAAATGAGATTGCCTTGATCATAGAGCATCCGCAGAAGGTACGCTTGTCCCTACCAGGGGGCTAATGTCTATAAGCAACATAATCTCTCGAATTTCCATCAAAAGGAAGTGCCAATGGGTTCAGAAACCTGTCTAAAAATAGCGACGAATGATGTTCTTTGACTTTCTGGGCCAAAAAGTCCTGCTTAAGGCTGAATTTGAGGGTACTCCGGCCTCCTGGTGCAAGCGGGAGTATTTTTTGATTCGCATGCTCGCCGCGAGCAGTTTGAGTACTTATGGGTCCGACACGGACTCCTAATGACAAAATTATGACCGTTTTAGTGAACATCTGTCCATTCTATGGCAGTCCTTGAAAGTACTTCATTTTCGCTCGCGCTTTTTGCCTGACCGCCCCAAAATTTCTTGTCCTCTATAGTGGAGATATCGTTTCCACATATATATTGACCGATGCCAGGAATGCCCTTTTGTTCTTGGCTTTCACGCGCATGAGTTACAAAGATGCCATCCGCCAAAAACAAGGAGAATAAGGCATATAGCCGCTGGATTTTCTTCAATTTACGGCCAAATGAGATTGCCTTGATCATAGAGCATCCGCAGAAGGTACGTTTGTCCCTACCAGGGGGCTAATGTCTATAAGCAACATAATCCTCGAATTTCCTTCAAAAGGAAGTGCCAATGGGTTCGTAAACTTGTCTAAAAACAACGACGAATGATGTTCTTTGACTTTCGTGGCCAAAAGTCCTGCTTAAGGCTGAATTTGAGGGTACTCCGGCCTCCCGCGCAAGCGGGAGTATTTTTTGATTTGCACGCTCGCCATGAGCAGTTTGAGTACTTATGGGTCCGACACGGACTCCTAATGACAAAATTATGACCGCTTTAGTGAACATCTCTCCAATCTATGGCAGTCCTTGAAAGTACTTCATTTTCTCGCGCTTTTTTTGCCGACCGCCCAAAATTTCTTGTCCTCTATAGTGGAAATATCGCTTCCACATATATATTGACCGATGCCAGAATGCCCTTTTGTTCTTGGCTTTCACGCGCATGAGTTACAACACGCCATCCGGTGAAAAACAAGGAGAATAAGGCATATAGCCGCTGTATTTTCTTCAATTTACGGCCAAATGAGATTGCCCGGATCATAGAGCATCTGCAGAAGGTACGTTTGTCCCTACCAGGGGGCTAATGTCTATAAGCAACATAATCTCTCGAATTTCCTTCAAAAGGAAGTGCCAATGGGTTCGTAAACTTGTCTAAAAAATAGCGATTTAATGATGTTCTTTGACTTTCGTACAAAAAGTCCTGCTTAAGGCTGAATTTGAGGGTACTCCGGCCTCCTGGCGCAAGCGGGAGTATTTTTTGATTCGCACGCCGCCATGAGCAGTTTGAGTACTTATGGGTCCGACACGGACTCCTAATGACAAAATTATGACCGCTTTAGTGAACATCTGTCCATTCTATGGCGCCCTTGAAAGTACTTCATTTTCTCGTGCGCTTTTGCCCGACCGCCCAAAATTTCTTGTCCTCTATAGTGGAGATATCGTTTCCACATATATATTGACCGATGCCAGAATGCCCTTTTGTTCTTGGCTTTCACGCGCATGAGTTACAAAGATGCCATCCGCGAAAAACAAGGAGAATAAGGCATATAGTCACTGGATTTTCTTCAATTTACGGCCAAATGAGATTGCCTTGGATCATAGAGCATCTCGCAGAAGGTACGTTTGTCCCTACCAGGGGGCTAATGTCTATAAGCAAAATAATCTCTCGAATTTCCTTCAAAAGGAAGTGCCAATGGGTTCAGAAACTTGTCTGAAAACAACGACGAATGATGTTCTTTGACTTTCAGTGCCAAAAGTCCTGCTTAAGGCTGAATTTGAGGGTACTCCGGCCTCCTAGTTCAAGCGGGAGTATTTTTTGATTCACAGCCGCCATGAAAGCAGTTTGAGTACTTATGGGTCCGACACGGACTCAATGACAAAATTATGACCGCTTTTAGTGAACATCTGTCCAATCTATGGCAGTCCTTGAAAGTACTTCATTTTCTCGCGCGCTTTTTGCCCGACCGCCCCAAAATTTCTTGTCCTCTATAGTGGAAATATCGCTTCCACATATATATTGACCGATGCCAGAATGCCCTTTTGTTCTTGGCTTTCACGCATGAGTTACAACATGCCATCCGCGAAAACAAGGAGAATAAGGCATATAGCCGCTGGATTTTCTTCAATTTACGGCCAAATGAGATTGCCTTGATCATAGAGCATCCGCAGAAGGTACGTTTGTCCCTACCAGGGGGCTAATGTCTATAAGCAACATAATCTCTCGAATTTCCATCAAAAGGAAGTGCCAATGGGTTCGTAAACTTGTCTAAAAAATAGCGATTTAATGATGTTCTTTGACTTTCGTGGCCAAAAGTCCTGCTTAAGGCTGAATTTGAGGGTACTCCGGCCTCTGGCGCAAGCGGGAGTATTTTTTGATTCGCATGCGCCATGAAAGCAGTTTGAGTACTTATGGGTCCGACACGGACTCCTAATGACAAAATTATGACCGCTTTAGTGAACATCTGTCCATTCTATGGCGCCCTTGAAAGTACTTCATTTTCTCGTGCTTTTGCCTCGACCGCCCAAAATTTCTTGTCCTCTATAGTGGAGATATCGCTTCCACATATATATTGACCGATGCCAGAATGCCCTTTTGTTCTTGGCTTTCACGCATGAGTTACAAAGATGCCATCCGCGAAAATAAGGAGAATAAGGCATATAGTCACTGGATTTTCTTCAATTTACGGCCAAATGAGATTGCCTTGATCATAGAGCATCCGCAGAAGGTACGCTTTGTCCCTACCAGGGGGCTAATGTCTATAAGCAACATAATCCTCGAATTTCCTTCAAAAGGAAGTGCCAATGGGTTCGTAAACTTGTCTAAAAAAAGCGATTTAATGATGTTCTTTGACTTTCGTGGCCAAAAGTCCTGCTTAAGGCTGAATTTGAGGGTACTCCGCCCTCTGGCGCAAGCGGGAGTATTTTTTGATTCGCACGCCGCCATGAGCAGTTTGAGTACTTATGGGTCCGACACGACTCCTAATGACAAAATTATGACCGCTTTAGTGAACATCTGTCCATTCTATGGCAGTCCTTGAAAGTACTTCATTTTCGTGCGCTTTTTGACCTGACCGCCCAAAATTTCTTGTCCTCTATAGTGGAGATATCGCTTCCACATATATATTGACCGATGCCAGAATGCCCTTTTGTTCTTGGCTTTCACGCCGCATGAGTTACAACATGCCATCCGCGAAAACAAGGAGAATAAGGCATATAGCCACTGGATTTTCTTCAATTTACGGCCAAATGAGATTGCCTTGATCATAGAGCATCCGCAGAAGGTACGCTTGTCCCTACCAGGGGGCTAATGTCTATAAGCAACATAATCTCTCAATTTCCTTCAAAAGGAAGTGCCAATGGGTTCGTAAACTTGTCTAAAAAATAGCGACGAATGATGTTGTTTGACTTTCAGGGCCAAAAAGTCCTGCTTAAGGCTGAATTTGAGGTTACTCCGGGCCTCCTGGCGCAAGCAGGGAGTATTTTTTTGGATTCGCACGCTCGCTGCGAGCAGTTTGAGTACTTATGGGTCCGACACGGACTCCTAATGAGAAAATTATGACCGTTTTAGTGAACATCTGTCCATTCTATGGCAGTCCTTGAAAGTACTTCATTTTCTCGTGCGCGTTTTGCCTGACTGCCCCAAAATTTCTTGTCCTCTATAGTGGAGATATCGTTTCCACATATATATTGACAGATGCCAGGAATGCCCTTTTGTTCTTGGCTTTCACGCGCATGAGTTACAAAGATGCCATCCGCGAAAACAAGGAGAATAAGGCATATAGTCGCTGGATTTTCTTCAATTTACGGCCAAATGAGATTGCCTTGATCATAGAGCATCTCGCAGAAGGTACGTTTGTCCCTACCAGGGGCTAATGTCTATAAGCAACATAATCTCTCAATTTCCTTCAAAAGGAAGTGCCAATGGGTTCGTAAACTTGTCTAAAAAATAACGATTTAATGATGTTCTTTGACTTTCAGCCAAAAGTCCTGCTTAAGGCTGAATTTGAGGGTACTCCGGGCCTCCGTTCAAGCGGGAGTATTTTTTTTGATTCGCATGCTCGCCATGAAAGCAGTTTGAGTACTTATGGGTCCGACACGGACTCCTAATGACAAAATTATGACCGCTTTAGTGAACATCTGTCCATTCTATGGCGCCCCTTGAAAGTACTTCATTTTCTCGCGCAGTTTTGGCTCGACCGCCCAAAATTTCTTGTCCTCTATAGTGGAGATATCGCTTCCACATATATATTGACCGATGCCAGAATGCCCTTTTGTTCTTGGCTTTCACGCGCATGAGTTACAAGATGCCATCCGCTAAAACAAGGAGAATAAGGCATATAGTCACTGGATTTTCTTCAATTTACGCCAAATGAGATTGCCTTGATCATAGAGCATCTGCAGAAGGTACGCTTTGTCCCTACCAGGGGCTAATGTCTATAAGCAACATAATCTCTCAATTTCCTTCAAAAGGAAGTGCCAATGGGTTCGTAAACTTGTCTAAAAAATAGCGATTTAATGATGTTCTTTGACTTTCAGGCAAAAAGTCCCGCTTAAGGCTGAATTTGAGGGTACTCCGGCCTCCTGCGCAAGCGGGAGTATTTTTTTGATTCACGCTTGCATGAAAGCAGTTTGAGTACTTATGGGTCCGACACGGACTCCGAATGACAAAATTATGACCGCTTTAGTGAATCTGTCCAATCTATGGCAGTCCTTGAAAGTACTTCATTTTCTCGTGCGCTTTTGCCCGACCGCCCCAAAATTTCTTGTCCTCTATAGTGGAGATATCGCTTTCCACATATATATTGACCGATGCCAGAATGCCCTTTTGTTCTTGGCTTTCACGCATGAGTTACAACATGCCATCCGCGAAAACAAGGAGAATAAGGCATATAGTCGCTGGATTTTCTTCAATTTACGCCAAATGAGATTGCCTGATCATAGAGCATCTGCAGAAGGTACGCTTTGTCCCTACCAGGGGGCTAATGTCTATAAGCAACATAATCTCTCGAATTTCCTTCAAAAGGAAGTGCCAATGGGTTCGTAAACTTGTCTCAAAAATAGCGACGAATGATGTTCTTTGACTTTCGTACAAAAAGTCCTGCTTAAGGCTGAATTTGAGGGTACTCCGGCCTCCTGGCGCAAGCGGGAGTATTTTTTGATTCGCATGCTCGCCATGAGCAGTTTGAGTACTTATGGGTCCGACACGGACTCCTAATGACAAAATTATGACCGCTTTAGTGAACATCTGTCCATTCTATGGCGTCCTTGAAAGTACTTCATTTTCTCGCGCGCTTTTGCCTCGACCGCCCCAAAATTTCTTGTCCTCTATAGTGGAGATATCGCTTCCACATATATATTGACCGATGCCAGAATGCCCTTTTGTTCTTGGCTTTCACGCATGAGTTACACCATGCCATCCGCGCAAAACAAGGAGAATAAGGCATATAGTCATGGATTTTCTTCAATTTACGGCCAAATGAGATTGCCCGGATCATAGAGCATCTGCAGAAGGTACGTTTGTCCCTACCAGGGGCTAATGTCTATAAGCAACATAATCTCTCGAATTTCCTTCAAAAGGAAGTGCCAATGGGTTCGAAACTTGTCTAAAAAACAGCAACGAATGATGTTCTTTGACTTTCGTACAAAAAGTCCTGCTTAAGGCTGAATTTGAGGGTACTCCGGCCTCCCGCGCAAGCGGGAGTATTTTTTGATTCACACGCTTGCCATGAGCAGTTTGAGTACTTATGGGTCCGACACGGACTCCTAATGACAAAATTATGACCGCTTTAGTGAACATCTGTCCATTCTATGGCAGTCCTTGAAAGTACTTCATTTTCTCGTGCTTTTTTTGACCGCCCCAAAATTTCTTGTCCTCTATAGTGGAGATATCGTTTCCACATATATATCGACCGATGCCAGAATGCCCTTTTGTTCTTGGCTTTCACGCATGAGTTACAACATGCCATCCGCCAAAAACAAGGAGAATAAGGCATATAACCGCTGGATTTTCTTCAATTTACGGCCAAATGAGATTGCCTTGATCATAGAGCATCCGCAGAAGGTACGTTTGTCCCTACCAGGGGGCTAATGTCTATAAGCAACATAATCTCTCAATTTCCTTCAAAAGGAAGTGCCAATGGGTTCGTAAACTTGTCTAAAAAATAGCGATTTAATGATGTTCTTTGACTTTCAGTACAAAAAGTCCCGCTTAAGGCTGAATTTGAGGGTACTCCGCCTCTTGGCACAAGCGGGAGTATTTTTGATTCGCACGCCGCCCGAGCAGTTTGAGTACTTATGGGTCCGACACGGACTCCAATGACAAAATTATGACCGCTTTAGTGAACATCTGTCCATTCTATGGCAGTCCCTTGAAAGTACTTCATTTTTTCATGCTTTTTTGCTCGACCGCCCAAAATTTCTTGTCCTCTATAGTGGAGATATCGCTTCACATATATATTGACCGATGCCAGAATGCCCTTTTGTTCTTGGCTTTCACGCACATGAGTTACAAAGATGCCATCCGCTAAAATAAGGAGAATAAGGCATATAGTCATGGATTTTCTTCAATTTACGCCAAATGAGATCGCCTGATCATAGAGCATCCGCAGAAGGTACGCTTGTCCCTACCAGGGGCTAATGTCTATAAGCAACATAATCTCTCGAATTTCCTTCAAAAGGAAGTGCCAATGGGTTCGTAAACTTGTCTCAAAAACAGCAACGAATGATGTTCTTTGACTTTCAGTACAAAAGTCCCGCTTAAGGCTGAATTTGAGGGTACTCCGCCTCCCGCGCAAGCGGGAGTATTTTTTGATTCACAGGCTCGCCATGAAAGTAGTTTGAGTACTTATGGGTCCGACACGGACTCCGAATGACAAAATTATGACCGCTTTAGAGAACATCCGTCCATTCTATGGCAGCCATGAAAGTACTTCATTTTCGCGCCGCTTTTTGCCCGACCGCCCCAAAATTTCTTGTCCTCTATAGTGGAAATATCGCTTCCACATATATATAGACCGATGCCAGAATGCCCTTTTGTTCTTGGCTTTCACGCGCATGAGTTACAACATGCCATCCGCAAAAACAAGGAGAATAAGGCATATAGTCATTGGGTTTTCTTCAATTTACGCCAAATGAGATCGCCTTGATCATAGAGCATCCCAGAAGGTACGCTTGTCCCTACCAGGGGCTAATGTCTATAAGCAACATAATCTCTCAATTTCCATCAAAAGGAAGTGCCAATGGGTTCAAACTTGTCTGAAAAATAGCGACAATGATGTTCTTTGACTTTCAGGCAAAAGTCCTGCTTAAGGCTTAATTTGAGGGTACCCGGCCTCCCGGCGCAAGCGGGAGTATTTTTGATTCGCATGCTCGCCATGAAAGCAGTTTGAGTACTTATTGGTCCGACATGGACTCCTAATGACAAAATTATGACCGCTTTAGTGAACATCTATCCATTTTATGGCGTCCTTGAAAGTACTTCATTTTCTCGCATGCGCTTTTGCTCGACCGCCCAAAATTTCTTGTCCTCTATAGTGGAGATATCGCTTCCACATATATATCGACCGATGCCAGAATGCCTTTTGTTCTTGGCTTTCACGCATGAGTTACAACATGCCATCCGCGAAAAACAAGGAGAATAAGGGATCATTCGGTCCACACCGGATCATCCGACCTCCCTGATCATCACGTAACTGCCAAGACAACAGGTCGTCGACGGCCGGATCATCCGGACGGTCGCCTCGATCATCCCCGATCTCGACACCCGGATCATCCCGGCCACCATCCGGATCATCCGACTCATTGTAGGCGCGATTGGCCGAAGCCCATGTACCCCTTCGCCTGCAGTCTATAAATAGGACCCCTCTCCTCACTTTGAGACTTAGCATTGATTAGCTCATATTTGTGTGTGAGAGCCTTTGCTCATCCACTGGCATTTCTCCCACGGAGATCGTGACCTCCGCTCTAGGAGAAGATCCTCTCGGATTCAAGACCCCATTATGGGAAGATCCCGCTCGGATTCAAGGCCTCCTCTTGGAGATGAACGGTCTGCTTGTATCCTTACCCTAGTTGACTATGTATCTTGTGGATCTCATGTGTATGTTGATCTAGACATTGTGTGATCGACTCTTGCCTGGTTGAGTGATTCTCTCTGCGCTTTCTCATGATTTCCTCCTCGTTTCTTCCGCTGTTCTTCGTGGTTTCCTCCGTGAGGATCCCTCCAAACGTGAAAGATCGACGAATTAGGGTTCCACCCTACATCATATGGTATCATGAGCCACGCTGATCACGTTTTTGGAGCCCCTACCCTCTTTTTCTAGCTTGATTTTGTTGATTTCTGCCCCAAAACCCAAAATCCCCACCAAAAATAGCCCCAATTTTTTTTGTAGATTTGTTGGTTTTGATGATGTTTTGTTGATTTTGATCCATGGATTTGCTTGGTTTCAAGTGGATCTAGCATTTCAAGTTTCCCCACCTTCCATCCATTAAATCCACCAATTTTGACCCCAAAATCCCCAAATTTCGCCCATTTTCGAATTGCCTCCACAGCAGCAAACCGTCGTTGGTTTGATTGATTGAATCATCCGACCATCTTCCCGATCATCCTGACATCACCGGATCATCCGCCCCCGCCCGATCATCCGGCCTTTATGCCTAAACCTGCAGCTTCCGCAATTCTCTCCACCACCACTTCCACCACACACATACATACACCCTCCCCCACCCCATCTACCACCACTTCCATTTGCAAAACCCCAAGACACAACCTCCGTATTTCCATTCGGGTTGAGTTCAACAATTTGAGTGAGATTTTGTCCTTTTGTGTTTTATTTATTCAGGCGCTGGTGACATCAACAACAAACGCCATTTGGCTCTGGCCATCTATCTTCGCTACGACGGAACATCGACGACATCTTTGTCATACCTGCAATTGCATTGATAACCATCATATACCATCTTTTGTGTTGTTTACCCATTGAGACTAGCCATTGAGTATTGCCGGCAACGGACTTGTAAACATTAGTTGCATACACCATATCATACATACAATCGAGGTGCATATCCTAATCAACTTGTGTGTCACAAAGTTGTCATCGCATACACAATTGCTATCTTAGTTCGTAAGTTTGCATAAGAAAAGAGCTCAAAAGAGAAAAGAGACACTCAAGCTTTAATACAAAGAAGAAAGATAAGCAAAGAGCTTATAAGCAACAAGCATAGCATCATACAACATTAAGATTGTCACATAAGATCATCTTGGATCATTGCACCGATACACCATACATATAGCATACTTGGGATAGAGATCGCTGTATTTTGCCTAGTAGGTTGTGCACAAGTCCAGATCCGCTTATGGTGCAATCGTATAGCTGCTTCTAGTATTGTGCAACAAGAGCATTTTCGTGATTCCACATTTTGGCTCATTTTGGTTTGCACAATCCCATTTATCTATTTATGCGTGTGTTTCCGTACCACTACTTGCTTGATCTACTTGTTGCATATGCGAATTTGCTAATCTTCTTCAACATTTTTGAGTCAAGCTAACGATTGCAATCAATTTTGTGCCACCATCCTAACCAAGCTCCACCAAAAGCTTTTACTTGTGTAGGTGTGAGAATCGACAAGGATCGGTACTAATAGTGCTATTTCATTGTCCGTGATTTGAGTGAACTTGATTCATCTTCAACTTCGTCAAAGGTACATTGGTATTTATTCTTCTCCTTCTACCACTCACAATTTGCTTGAAATGATGGATAGGCCAAGTTCTTCTACAAATCCACTCTTCATCGAGCAAGACGATTTACGTCACCAAGAGCCACCTCTTTGATGCGCAAGAACGAGCTTCCATCAAGAGCAACAAGCAATGAGCGAACGATCGACAACCTCTCCACCGACTTGCGACTTCTCCGAGAAACGTATACGCGATTATTTGACAACAAACTCGACGCAAGACAAGAAAGAGAACGATGCAAGAATGGACGAGATCCGCGCTTTGTTGGTGAACCGCGATTTCTACATCTTCACACTCAAGACGGAGCCACTAAGTCGCCATCCGACGACTTCTTCTCCGACACAAGTACACCGCCATCGAACATTCTTCGCCGAGCCACACAAGACCGCTATGCATCTCGCAACCCGCTACACGACAAGAATTCCAAGAGCAAGTTGATGAAGAAGTTCTCGCCCTCAATCGAGCCAAATGGCATTTGCTCAAGCTCAAGAACGACAACGCCTTTCGCCACCAACAAGAACAAGAACGAAGCGCCGCTTACACTAAGAGCAACAAGACGCCGAGGCTCAACGCCTTCAACAACAACAACGAAGCACAAGCTTTGAGGCGGAACGCGCCTTCAAGCATCAACTCGAGCTCGACAACCGCAATCGCGAAGGCGAATCAAGAAGAAGCACTTCGAGAAGAAATACAAGAGAGGAACTACCATCCGCAGGCGCAACGCCAAGCTCCTCAAGCTCAACCTCAACCTCAAGGTCAACAAGAACAAGTTGATCATGGACTTCCTCCTCGCCAAGAGCAACATGAGGATGATTACCTCCACGCCAAGAACGCCATCATCAACATCGACCTCAAAACAATGAAGAAAATCGCTATGGCAAGCTCAAGTTCACAATGCCCAAGTTCAATGGAACCAATGATCCCAAGAGTACCTCTCATGGTCATTGAAGGTCGACAAAATCTTTCGC
>JAHHZJ010003084.1:0-37918 GCA_021437245.1 Aegilops speltoides | reverse complement strand
TACGCACAACCCTATTTTATTATGCTCTAAAGCAGTCTTTTTCTTACTTCCCCAGTGAACCAAAATACATGTTTTTTACAAGACACTACTAGCACTGCAATTCCAGATAGCTTCCTACACAATGGAAATTCTAGTGGTGTAATAAATGGCGCTCCTGCTACTGACCAGTTTATCTATGGTGGTAAAGTTGTCCATGGTCTTCCTAGTGGTATGGATGCTTCAGTTAGTCTACTATCAGCGCATAATTCGACTGGTGCACAGTTTAATGGAGATAATGGCACAACAATAAAGGCAGAGTCTAGCTTTTCGAGCAATCCAGAGTTTGCATTCTGCAACGAGAACACTTACCTAGAACCTTGCCAATCAATTGGGGATGCCTCTGGTGGGTCCTTTAGTAGCTCTGAACTGAATGGGCAACCACTTGGTGATACAATTCTTGACATGGATACGTCATCATATGGTTTCTTGAGCCAGATTCCTCGCAATTTCAGTTTCTCAGATTTAACAGAGGATTTCAGTCATAGTACAGGTACTTCTGATTGGCATTTCTGATATTTATTCTTTCTGTTGCTTTCTTAAGTCCTGCTGTTACAATACTGTTATTATGTATTTGTAATACCTTTTTCTTTGGGTTCTCTGCAGAAATATTAGAAAATTATGGCAGATCCCCTTTCATCCCTTCTGAGACGAACAACTTCTCAGAGTCTACTGCTGGAGGACATACAGGTTAAACATCCTCCTTCCGTCCACATTCCTCGTTTTCATGCTCACCCACCCTAAATAAGGCAACAAGATAAACGAGTATTCACTCTGAACTACAGCACTATGCATTGATGCAATGTTAGATCTAGCTAATGGTTCTCTTGCTATTGTCAGAAATAGGAAATATACTGCTAGATTCCATATCTGAGGTGTTAGTTATGAAGATTTTGGAAGTGATTAATCAGCTTTTGATCATACTGCCTGAGGTAATTTCGTGACCAGAAATAGGTTTTAACAGCTGTTAGGTAAATTCACAAATAGATAGATTTTCTTATTTTCATGTAATTTCCTGGTCTTCGTGTGGATTTGATTGGCTGGGGACCTGGTGTAAATGGTTAACCTACAAGGCAACAACTGACCTTGTTTCCCATGTCTAAGCTGAAATCTGTACTGGCACATTCAGTGGATAGGGTTGAAGTTATTGCCATTAGAATTAATCTGTGTAGAGAGAATAGAGCGAGTATAGCGTGTTTGCCTTAAAATTTACTTGCACCATGAGACTTTAATCACTATGTCATGCCGTGTTTCATGTAAAGCTCAAGAAGATTGTAGCTGAATGTGAGTTCACTACACAATTAGTCATTACGCTGGCTCGGTAGTTAGTACATCGGAACGAAAGAAAAAACGCATGACCTTTTATATTAAAACTCTGAAAACTGAATGATATGACTAGTATCAAGAGTAAATGGCATGCTCTTAACTTGTAAGATTGCCATGGTTGAGTAAGTTAAGATGGTACAAGGAAACAATTTCTTAATTGGGACACATGGATATCATCTTTTGAGGACATGATAGTGATGTGTGGTGTGTGGCAATGCTCTTGCCGGAGGTGAATCCGTTGTTTGAACTTGCATATTTTTTCCATAACCGAGCTGGCTAGTGAAGTGTTTACGTTTAGCTGATACCGCTTTTAAGTTTTCCAAGATCTTCACTGTTCTAATATATTTTGTCCTCCATCCTATGTGTGCAGTTTGAGTAGTGATCGCCATCTGTACAGAGTCGTCCTTTGGGCAGGCAAACCTCTATAATCATTTGCGGTGAACACAGCTAATTTGCGGAAACTGTTCGTTGTCGGACTTGGGATGGTATTGAGTAGTAGAAGGATGCAAGAAGTCTACGCCGGTGTATCCTTGCTGATGGTATTGTAGAAGCCTTCTGTAACTGTTTCAGTTACTTGAGATAGCATTAGGTTTGGTTGGAGCCCCTCCGTATGGTGGTTGAGTTATCATCTGTGAGAATCTTGTATAAAGAGTGTTCTTAACTGATGCTTATGGTTAGTACTTGTCCAATGTCATGTTCCAGTTCCATTCAAACCGAAGATTATTAGTCGCCTCTTTTTAAGGTTGGTAATATTATTTATAAGGTTTTGCTATCTGATTGATGATCTGCTGTTATGATAATGGTGATTAAGATTACATTATTGGTCTTTATTTCCCCTCTTAATTTATGAAATCTGTTTGCAAATTTATCATCAAAGCATACGACAATAGAGATAATCTGCTAGTTCTGAGTCCAGAGAGGGTGAAGAGTAAGTGGTTGAGACGATCTTAAAAAGAGCTAGAGCTCACTATGATAGGTCATGTCTAGTCATCACTAGCGGGTATTCTGGAACTCGAAAGTGATTTAGGGGTTGCTTGGTCTGTGACTAAGTTTGCCATAGGTTGTCATACCTAAGCTTAGCCAAGTTTGACCAACCTAGATAAGTGTTTGGTTCAACCCACACCTTAGGCAAGCCACATTAGGGCTTCACATGACATACACATAGAAAGTGTGGCAAGATCCCCTTAGACTTGCCAACTTGTGGCTCTCATTTTGTTTTAGAGCATCTCCAATGCCGTGCTATATAAGCGCCGAGCTGAAAAATCAATGTTCTTTTGCGCGCGCTACCGCTCATGGCGCGCCAGCAGAGGAGCAAAAACCGCGCGCGCGGCATATCTAATTCAGAGCATCTCCAGCAGCCGCGGTATATAAGCGTCGTGCTAAAAAATCAGTGTTTTACTGGCGCACATCGCTCTGGCGCTCAGTGAGGCGCAAAAACCGTCGCGCAACATATCTAGTTCAGCTGGCGGGCGAACGACATCACGCGCCGCTTATTTGCTGCGCCCGCTCCACGCTCGGACTCTTGGCTTGCCGTCAACTCCACCTACCCCATCCACGGCTGCGCCCGCTCGCGCCACCCCATTTCTTCCGGCGACCCTTCCGCGCTTCCAGCCTATCCCGGCAGACGGCTTCCTCCGTCTCCCTCTAGTGACCGCTGCCGTCAGCGCGATCCTCCGACGAATAGCGCCCGTGCCCTCGCTCGGCGCCTGCAAGGTATGTATTGCTCAAACTTCACATTTTTTTACATGAATTTGATGCATGTTGATTGTAGTTTTTATAGCTTAGTTTATATTGAACATTGTAGATGAGTTCGTCGTATGATTCTTCCGAAGAAGAATTTGATATGGAAGAGGAGGACGATCTTGCAATGATCCTAGCTATGCACATCAATAAAAAACCAAAGCACGGTGGTCCGGTTTTGGGTCGGCAGAAAATTTGGAGGGATAGGATCGATGCCTACAACAGATTGATGAGACACTATTTTATGGATAATCCCACATACCCGGAGTCGTACTTTCGTCGTCGGTTTAGGATGAGCACCAAGTTGTTCAGGCGCATTGCAGAGAAACTAGCGAGCCATGACCGGTTTTTTCAGCAAAGGAGGAATGCCGCCGGAGAGCTCGGGCATAGCACCTTTCAGAAGGTGACATCCACTTTGCGTATGTTGGCATACAGTATCCCGGCTGATCTAGTTGATGATCACTTGACCATGGGTGAGAGCCAAGCCATCATGTGTGTCAAATGCTTCGCAGTCGGAATTGTGCAAGTGTTTGGCCAGGCGTGCTTGAGATCTCCCAATGCTGAAGACGCCGCAAGGCTATTGGAGATAAACAAAGCTCGTTGCTTCCCAGGTATGCTTGGCTCAATAGATTGCATGCATTGCAGTTGGAAGAATTGTCCAAAGGCATGGTATGAGCAATTCCACGGCCAAAAAAGGGTTCCACTATAATCCTTGAAGCGGTGGCCGATCAAGAGACTTGGATTTGGCATGCTTTTTTTTGGAATTCCTAGATCTTTGAATGACATCAACGTTGTCAACTGATCACCCCATTGATGAATAAGATTGCAAACGGTGAACTGCCACGGTCAGTTTGTAGCAAATGGTCGTACATACAACTTTGGCTACTATCTTGCGGATGGCATCTATCCAAAGTGGCAAACATTTGTGAAGTCGTTGAAAAAACCGGAAGGTAAGAAAACCTTGATTTCCACAATGCTCAAGGCGGCTAGAAAAGATATAAAAAGAACTTTTGGGATTTTGCAAGTCCAATTTGCTATTGTGAGAGGACCAACTAGATTTTGGGATCAAAAGATGCTTTGGTATATCATGCATGCTTGTGTGATCATGCACAACATGATTATCGAGAATGGCGTGGCCAAGATATAGACTACTCTCACTATGAGCCCTTGGGACACCCGTGCGAAGTCGGCGGAGGGCTGAAAGGATGGCCCGTGTTGTTGCCTCCTATCATGTCATTCGACGTCCGCAGACATGATGATCTTCAAAAGGATCTCACGAGGTGGTGGGATTGGAATGGCCGACAAAGAGCATCATGATTTATTGTATTGTTGTATTGTTTGATGTTTGATGTTGTATTGTTGAACTATTAGTTGTATTGACGATAAATTATTTGTTTGAGTTGTAATAACGAAATTGAACTATTTATTGTTGATTTTTTTGTGTTTGATCTTTTGCTTCGTTTGGAGCGATATATTGTTTGTCTTGAGCATGCGCTGCTGGAGCAGCTGCCGCTCGTCCAAACCAGGCGATGGCGCTGCAAACTGGTTTTAGCACGCCACATGTTGGCGTGTTGGAGATGCTCTTAGGCAAGTTTGACAAAAAGTATGGCAAAGTGTGGCAAAGTAAGGCCTAGAACCAAACAACCCCTTAATTTCTGGACGTTGTGTTAATTACTACTTCCTCTGTTCATGATATAAAAATATTTTTGACACTAGTGTAGAATTGGTCATTTTTGTCTTTAGAAAGACAAGTAATTCAGGAGGAAGGGATTACGAGTTGTTTCGTGCATCTAATACCTTTAAATGAAAGTATACTTTTAAAGAATGTTTAAATTGGTGTTACATAAATCTGGATCAAAGGGTATGTGTGTTTTCATAAAAAAGTTGTTGCTAGTACAGTAATCCGAATCTCTCAGTCAACGCAAACTAACTTGTGATGATGTTATAAGGACATATAATGGTAAAATTTATGTGGACATGTTGGTCCACAATCTGTCTTTATTGTTAGAAAATCGATTTAGATTTTATGGTATTTCCACCGCCGACCTCAAAGCGCATGTAAGTCCGGACCTTGCTGTTCCGTGTTGGCCATCCAACGCGGACCTGATCGATCGATCTGGCGATCGAACGTTTTTCGTAAACCGGAGACAAACTAGGAGGGCTTTGGGTGTCCGGACTGAAGGAAATATGCCTAGAGGCAATAATAAAGTTATTATTTATTTCCTTATTTCATGATAAATGTTTATTATTCATGCTAGAATTGTATTAACGGAAACATGATACATGTGTGAATACATAGACAAAACTATAGTCACTAGTATGCCTCTACTTGACTAGCTCATTAATCAAAGATGGTTATGTTTCGACCATAGACATGTGTTGTCATTTGATTAGTGGGATCACATCATTAGAAGAATGATGTGATTGACATGACCCATTCGTTAGCCTAGCACTTGATCGTTAGTATACTGCTATTGCTTTCTTCATGACTTATACAAAGTTCCGCAACTATGAGTTGTGCAACTCCGTGACGGAAGAACACTTTGTGTGCTACCAAACATCCACGAATCGGGTGATTATAAAGGTGCTCTACAGGTGTTTCGAAGGTTCATGTTGAGTTGGCATAATTCGAGATTAGGATTTGTCACTCCGATTGTCGGAGAGGTATCTCTGGCCTCTCGGTAATACTCAACACCTAAGCCTTGCAAGCATGTAACTAATGAGTTAGTTATGAGATGACGTAATTCGACGAGTAAAGAGACTTGCGTACGAGATTGAACTAGGTATTGGATACAGCGATCAAATCTCGGCAAGTAACATATCGATGACAAAGGAACAAAGTATGTTGTTATGCGGTTTGACCGATAAAGATCTTCGTAGAATATGTAGGAACCAATATGGGCATCAGGTCCGCTATTGGCTAATGACCTAAAATGGTTTTAGGTCATGACTACATAGTTCTCGAACCCGTAGATCCGCGCTAAGGTTTCGATGGCAGTTATATTATGAGTTTATGAGTTTTGATGTACCAAGGAGTTCGGAGTCCCGGATGAGATCGGGATGACGAGGAGTCTCAAATGGTCGAGACGAAAGATCGATATATTGACGACTATATTCGAGTTCGAAAGGTTCCGTCATTCGGTATTTATCGGAGTACCGAGAGTTACGGGAATTCGTCAGAGAAGTATTGGCCTTATTGGGCCCGTGGGAAAGAGAGAGGGCTGCTAGGGCAGCGCTGCCCCCTGGCCTAGTCCGAATTGACTAGGGGAGGCCGCACCTCCTTCCTTCCCCTCTCTTCCCCTTCCTAGTCTCCTACTCCTACTACATGGAAGGTCCCTAGTTGACTAGGAAAGGGAATCTTACCCCTGGGAGTAGGACTCTATGGCGCCTCCTCCTAGGGCCGGCCTCCTCCCTCCCTCCTTTATATACAAGGGGGCACCCATAGACACAGTTGTTGATCTACTTGATCGCTCTCAGCTGCAGGTGCGTGCCCCTTCCACCATATTCCACCTGGGTCATCGCGTCGCAGAGTTTAGGCAAAGCCCCTACCGTAGAACATCATCATCGCCATACACGCCGGCCGTCATTTTAACTCATCTCCCGAGCTCTCTGGATCGGAGGTCGAGATCATCATCGAGCTCAACGTAAGCGTAACTCTGAGGTGCCGCACGCTCGGTATTTGATCGGCCCGATCGTGAAGACGCGACGACTACATCAACAATCGCAAGGTCATAACGCCTCGCTTACGGTTCACGAGGGCACGTGGACAACACTCTCCTCTCGTCGCTATATCATCACCATGATCTCGCGTGCGAGGAAATTTTTGAAATTACTACGCTCCCCAACAAGGGTATCGTTTCTAGGTTTTGCGTGTCAGCGTTATATGCACGAGCAGAACACAAGTGAGTTGTGGACGATATAAGTCATACCGCTACCAAAGATGTCATACTTTGGTTCAACGGTATTGTTGGATGAAGCGCCCGGACCGATATTACGCAGACGCTTACGCCAGATCGGTTCTACCGACGTGTTTGGGCATACGTGTATCGGGCGGGTGCCGGGCTCCAACTTTAGTTGAACCGAAAGTGACTACGCCCGTCCTGCGATAGGTTAAACGGAGTGAGTCTTGACAAACTATCGCTGTGGTTTTGATGCGAGGTGAGAACGGTTCTTGCTAAGCCCAGAGCAGTTTACGTAAAATTTGCAACAACAAAGTAGAGGACGCCTAACTTGTTTTTTGCAGGCATGTTGTGATGTGATATGGTCAAGACGTGATGAGATATAAGTTGTTGTATGAGATGATCATGTTTTTGTTGAAATTATTTGAATCGCGTAAGCCCTATGGTTGTCTCTTTGTTACATAAGATGCAAGTGCCAAATAATTGTTTTACTTTATCGCCATGCGATAGCAATAGTTGCAAGAGCAATAGTTGGTGAGAGTACCATGATGACACATTGATATAGATCAAGATGATGAAGATCATGGTGTCGCGCTTGTGATTTATAGAGATCATGAGAAGATTTTGATATGGAGATCAAAGGCGAAGATGATCATGGCCATATCATGTCACATATTTTGATTGCATATGATGTTTATCTCTTATACATCTTATTATGTTTTGTTCGACGGTAGCATTTTAAGATGATCTCTCACTAATTATCAAGAAGTGTTCTCCCGAGTATGCACCGCTATGAAAGTTCTTCGTACGACACACCACGTGATGGATCGGTGTGATAGGCCTCACGCTCAAATACAACGGTGCAAAAACAATTGCACATGCGGAATACTCAAAGTTAAACTTGACGAGCCTAGCATATACAGATATGGCCTCTAACACGGAGACCGGAAGGTCGAGCGTGAATCATATAGTAGATATGATCAACATAATGATGTTCACCATTGAAAACTACTCCATCTCACGTAATAATGATCGGTCATGGTTTAGTTGATTTGGATCACGTGATCACTTAGATGACTAGAGAGATGTCTCGCCTAAGTGGGAGTTCTTAAGCAATATGATTAATTGAACTTTAATTTATCATGAACTTAGTCCCAGTGAGTATTTTGCAAATTATGTTGTAGATCAATAGTCGCGTTGTTGCTTTCATATGTTTATTTTGATATGTTCCTAGAGAAAACCTGTTGAAGATGTTAGTAGCAATGATGCGGATTAGATCCGTGACATGAGGTTTATCCTCATTGTCATAAGAATTATGTCCCCTATGCACCGCTAGGTGACAGAATCCATTGCATGAGCAGTATGCGCACGCTATGAACGCTTAGCTAGCTCAATATGATGACTACTTGATAGTTTAGTGCACCATGCTTAAACGGCTTAGAATCGGACTTCAAAGACGCTTTGAACGCTATGGACCATATAAGATGTTCCGTGAGTTGAAGTTAATATTTCAAGCAAATACCCAAGTTGAGAGATATGAAGTCTCCAACAAGTTCTATAGCTAAAAGATGGAGGAGAATCGCTTCAACTAGTGAGCATGTGCTCAGATTGTCCGGTACTTCAATCGCTGAATCAAGTGGGAGTTAATCTTCCAAATAAGATAGTGAGTGATGTATAATCTTTCTAGTCACCATCACTAAGTTACTAGAACTTTGTGATGAACTATAATATGAAAGGGATGACAAAGGTTCTTCCTAGCTCTCAAGCGATGATGAGATCGACAAGGTAGAAATCAAGAAAAGAGCATCAAGTGTTGATGGTTAACAAGATCACTAGTTTCAAGAAAAGGCAAAGGAAAAGAAGGGAACTTTAAGAAGAACGGCAAAAGTTGTTGCTCATGAAGAAACCCAAGTCCGTCCTAAGCCCGAGACTAAGTGTTTTCATCGCAAAGAGAATCGGTCATCGAAGAGGTACTACCCCAAGTGATCAAGGATAAGAAGGATGGCAAAGTGAACATAAGTATATTTGATATACATGTTATTGATGTATACGTTATTAGTGTTTATAGTAAACCCTCAAGATTTGATACTAGTTCGCTTGTTAAGATTAGTAACTCAAACGGAGTTGCGTAACAAACAAAGACTAGTTAAAGGTGAAGTGAACGACGTGTGTTGGAAATAGTTCCAAGATTTATATGATCATCATCGACATTCCCCTATACTTTCGGGATTAGTGTTAAACCTAAATAAGTGTTATTTGCGTGTTATGCTGGAGCATGAATATGATTTGATCATGTTTATTGCAACACGGTTATTCATGTAAGTTAGAGAATAATTGTTGTTCGCTTTCATGAATAAAACCTTCTATGGTCATACACCCAATGAAAATGGTTTGTTGATCTCGATCGTGATACATATTCATAATATTGAAGCCAAAAGATGCAAAGTTAATAATGATAGTGCAACTTATTTGTGGCAATCGCCGCTGGGGTACATATCGGTGTAAAGCGATGAAGAAACTCCATAAAGATGGATTTTCGTAATCACTTGGTTATGAATCATTTGATGCTTATGTAACCGGGCTTTTGGGCAAGATGACTAAAACTCCATTCTTCTAACAATGGAACGAAGCCACCGACTTATTGGAAATAATACATACCGATGTATGCGCATGAATGAGTATGAAGGCTCGGGCAAGTATCATTATTCTCGACTTTTCAAGATGATTTGAGCAGATATGGGTATATCTACTTGATGAAAACATAAGTCTCAAAATAGTTGAAAGGTTCAAAGAATTTCAGAGTGAAGTGGAAAATCATCGTAATAAGAAAATAAAGTTTCGCGATCTGATCGCTGATATGAATATTTGAGTTAATAGTTTGGTCTTCAATTAAAACAATGTGGAATAGTTTCACACCACGCCACTGGAACACCACAACGTTATGGTGTGTCCGAACGTCAGAATCAAGACTTTATTGGATATGGTGCGATCTATGATGTCTCATACTGATTTACCAATATTGTTTTGGGGTTATGCATTAGAGACAGCTGCATCTACATTAAAAGGGCACCATCTAAACTGCTGAGACGACAACATATGAATGTGGTTTAGCAAGAAACCCAAGTTGTCGCTTAAAGTTTTGGGCTATGATGCTTATGTGAAAAGTTTCATCCGATAAGCTCAAACCCAAATCGGAGAAGTGCGCTTCATAGAATACCCAAAGGTAATTGACAGGTACACCTTCTATCACAGATCCAAGGCAAGTTATTCGCTGTTAAAATGGATCCTTTCTAGAGAAGGAGTTTCTCTAAAAAGAAGGGAGTGGGAGGAAAGTAGAGCTTGATAGGTAATTTGTACCTCTCTCCGAATTGAAAATAGTTCATCATCAAATCAGTTCCAATGATTCCTACACCAATTAGTGAGGAAGCTAATGATGATGATCATGAAACTTCAGATCAAGTTATTAAGTAACCTCGTGAGGTCTTCCGTGAGTACGGTCCGCACCAAAGGTGGTACGGTAATCCTGCTCGAAAGTCATGTTACTAGACCATGATAAACCTACGAACTATGAGGAAGCGATGATGAGCCCGATTCCGCCGAAATGGATTGAGGCCATAAAATCTGAGATATAATCCATGTATGAGAACAAAGTATGGACTTTGATTGACTTGCTTGGTGATCAAAGAAGCCATGTTAAATAAATGGATCTTCAAGAGGAAGACGGACAACGATAGTAGTGTTACTATCCACTAAGCTCGACTTGTTGCAAAAGGTTTTCAACAAGTTCAAGGGGCTGAATACGATGAGATTTTATCACCCAGATCGATGCTTAAGTCCGTTCTCAATCATACAGCAGCAATTGCCACATTTTATGAAATCGCAAATGGATGTCAAAACCTCATTCCTTAATGGATTTATTAAAAGAAAAGTAGTATATGATGCAAACCGTATGGTTTTGTCAATCCTAAAGGTGCTAATAAAATGTGCAAGCTCCAATGATCCATCTATGGACTGGTGCAAATATCTCGAGTTGAATATACGCTTGATAAGTCGCATCAAAGCATATAGTTTTATATGGACTTACGATTAAGCCTCAGATTTACAATAAAGTGAGGAGCACTACAATTTTTTGATTAGTAGTATATGAGTGACATATTGTCGATCGTAAATGATGTAGAATTTTTCAGCAGCATAAAGGAGTATTTGAAAGGAGTTTTTCAAGAAAGACAAAGAAAGCTACTTTTATATTGAGCATCAAGATCTATTGAGATAGATCAAGATGCTTGATAAGATTTTTCAATGAGTACATACTTGACAAGATTTTGAAGTAGTTCAAAATGGAACAAATAAAGAAAGAGTTCTTTCCTGGGTTGCAAAGGTATGAAATTGAGTAAGACTCAAATCCCCACCACAACAGTAAAATAGAAAGAGAATGAAAAGTCATTCCCTATGCCCTCACTATAGATTCTATAAAGTATGCTATGCTATGTACAGCACTCTATTGTATACCTTTGCTCAATTTGGCAAGAAGGCAATAGTGATCTAGGAGTAGATCATCGGACATTGGTCAAGAATATACTTAGTAAGAACTAAGGAGATGTTTCTCGATTATGGAGGTGATAAAAGAGTTTGTTGTAAAGTTACATCAAGCAAACTTTTACACCGATCCGTATGACTCCAAGTCTCAACCTCGATACATATTGAAATTGGGAGCAATTAGCTAGAGTAGCTCCGCGCAGCAGTATCAGGACATAGAATATTTATGTAAATACATACTACTCGAATGTGACACACACCTGCTGACTAAGCTTCTTCTCACGAGCAAAACATGATCACACTTTAGTACTCTTTGGGTGTTAATCACATAGCAATGTGAACTAGATTATCGACTCTAGTAAACCTTTGGGTGTTGGTCACATGATGATGTGAACTATGGGTGTTAATCATATACGATATGAATATTGGTGTTAAATCACATGACGACGTGAACTAGATTATCGACTCTAGTGCAAGTGGGAGACTCAAGGAAATATGCCCTAGAGGCAATAATAAAGTTATTATTTATTTCCTTATTTCATGATAAATGTTTATTATTCATGCTAGAATTGTATTAACCCGAAACATGATATATGTGTGAATACATAGACAAAACTATAGTCACTAGTATGCCTCTACTTGACTAGCTCATTAATCAAAGATGGTTATGTTTCCCAACTATAGACATGTGTTGTCATTTGATTAGTGGGATCACATCATTAGAAGAATGATGTGATTGACATGACCCATTCTGTTAGCCTAGCACTTGATCGCTTAGTATACTTTTATTGCTTTCTTCATGACTTATACAAAGTTCTGCAACTATGAGATTGTGCAACCCCTGCGTACCGAAGAACACTTTGTGTGCTACCAAACGTCACAACGTAATTAATGAGTTAGTTATGAGATGACATATTATGTGATCTAGTAAAGTGATTCTGTTGTAACTAGATTGAACTAGGTATTGATACCGACGATCAAATCTCTCGTAAGTAATATATCGATGACAAAGGGAACAAAGTATGTTGTTATGCGGTTTGACCGACAAAGATCTTCAGAGAATATGTAGGAACCAATATGGGTATCCAGGTCCCGCTGATTGCTAATGACCTAAAATGGTTTTAGGTCATGACTACATAGTTCTCGAACCCGTAGGGTCCGCCCGCTTAAGGTTTCAAGCGATGCTATAATATGAGTTTATGAGTTTTTGATGTACCAAGGAGTTCAGAGTCCCGGATGAGATCGGGGACATGACGAGGAGTCTCTAAATGGTCGAGACGAAAGATCGATATATTGACGACTATATTCGAGTTCGGAAAGGTTCCGAAGTCATTCGGTATTTATCTGAGTACCGAGAGTTACGGAATTCGCCGGGAGAAGTATTGGGCCCTTATGGGGCCCTGTGGGAAAGAGAGAGGGTGCCAGGGCAGGCACGCGCCGCTTCCCAAGGCCTAGTCCGACTTGATTGTGAGGGCCGACCCTCTCCTTCCTTCCCTTCTCTCTCCCCTTCCTAGTCTCCTACTACTACTACATGGAAGGTTCCCTAGTTGATTAGGAAAGGGGAATCCTACCCCTGGGAGTAGGACTCCCTATGGCGCCTCCTCCTAGGGCCGGCTCTCCTCCCTCCCTCCTTTTATATACGGGGCAGGGGCACCCATAGACACACAAGTTGATCTACGGATCGCTCTCAGCCGTCAGCGGTGCCCTTCCACCATATTCCACCTCGGTCATATCGCAGCAGAGTTTAGGCAAAGCCCTCGCGCCGTAGAACATCATCATCGCCACCACTGTCAGGTCGACGGAACTCATCTCCGGAGCTCGCCAGATCGGAGGTCGGAGATCATCATCGAGCTGAACGCAGCGTAACTCGGAGGTGCCGTGACGCTCGGTATTTTGATCGGTCGGATCGTGAAGACGCACGATTACATCAACCAAGTTGTCATAACGCTGGCTTACGGTTCACGAGGTACGCGGACAACACTCTCCTCTCGTTGCTATATCATCACCATGATCTTGGCGGTGCGTAGGGATTTTTTTGAAATTACCACGCTCCCAACACGTAACTATTGCTACGGCCGGCCCGCCGGCCGTGGCCCACAAAAACCCTCCGCTTCGTCTGCACGCGCTTCGCTGAAACAGCTTAGCGCCACTCCAGCGCCAGTGCCGCTGCTCATGCCCGGTCGAGCGGACGTGACCTCTCATTGGTAGGGAAACTTACTAGCAGCGCTTTGTTTTATATTCCAGCAAGAAGCGCCTGTACAAGCGCCACCAAAGGGCGCCATCGGCGAAGCCTCGTGTATAAGCATTTCCTAGTAGTGTCTCATTAGCACCGGCATGCAAGCGTGCGCCAACCAAGAGAGCACCGCCTGCCGCCTCCCGGTGTACGATCGCTACGCTGCTCAAACGAGAGAACGAACGCCTGCTCGCTCTACCGCCCACATTTATGACACACACAGCCAAGTTAAAAACCTACTCCGCGCCATATGTCCGTCTCTGTCTACCACCATTGCCACTCACCCGCTATATAAACTGTAGCCCTGTCCATAGCCACAATCATCCACCTCCGTCCCTTTTCCTCTCCACTACTTCCCACCTTGGCCTCCTCGTGGTCCAAAGATCTTTGGGACGGACTCACACCGAAAGCGAAGAAGGAGATGGCCGCCATTGTTGCTGGCTGGTAGGACGGCAGCAGCCAATGGTCGACGACGCCCCAATGGAGGACGCAACAAAGGACCAGTTGGCGCCACTCGCTTGCATTGCACCATGACCATCGGCGTGGACCGTGCTCTCATTACATGGACATGGTGGAGGAGCAGTTCGGGAGGTTTAGGCCGATTTGGCTTACAACCTCCAAATTTCTAGGAGCACCAGCAGGTGGAGGAGCAGCTCACCGCCAGAGGGCAATCACACCGACGTGACATGGCAGAGCTGCTCGAGTCCTACTGGGCCTTCAGATCCACCTGCCCACTGGCCGACGCCAATGTCGTGGAAATCGAAGTCGACGAGGTGTGGGGCAAGACCAACGACGAGGAGGACATCGCCAAGGCCATCATTTAGTCTGGGTTTAGAATAGAAGTATGTCCGAAATTATACTCCCGAGACTAACGAGATCCCTTTAGTTGAAATATGTCCGAAATGTAATGAATTTCGCCCCATTTATATGAAACTGCAGTTTGCATGAATCTCTTTCGTTTATATGAAAATCTGTCGTGGTTTGCACTAATTTCGCCTCGTTAGTTTTAACCGCTTGTTAAAATCTATGCGGACAATCTTTGGATGGCGGCTCAAGATCGTTGTCCATGACTGGTCCGCTGTCATTGGGCAAATGCCAAAGAAAATTTGCGGGCAGCGCTGAAGATGCCCTAATATATGTAAAACATACACATGTAGTAAATCTCATTTTGCATATGTCTGCAAAATAAAAATACTCCATAATTTGTGATCAGCTGTTAGTTCTCAAAATTTATGTGACGCTGATCGCTTAATCGCAAGCGGAGCCTGTGGTAACTTATATGACGTGGACGACACCGCAACAACATCGACAACGCCTTCCTCAACCCTAACCCTCACTGAGAACCCACCTAACGTGACAACTGAGGTTTCTCCTCCCGCCACCTGAGCGGCTGGCGGAGGAGAGGGAACCAGCGGCAGCATCGGGCGCACGCAACCGAAGCCATGGTCACCTCCTTTTCGCCTGTGCTTTTCCGGGTTACTCAATAATTTATGTTTAGTTTGTTTAACTTGGTGCACGATACTCACAGTTCATTCCGCGAAAAATAACTCAAATGATAAATGCCACACGCGTGACATGAAGCACACCGTCCACATGTGTAAACTAAAGTTGTGACGTGGGTACAACTAAAGTTGTCATCCCGCGTCACTAAACTTGCTATAAAAAACATTCAGATTTGTCATGTGTGGCACTTTATAAGGGTTTAAAATAAAACTCTCAATTCATGACCCATGGTTGCGATTTTACCCACCAAAATCTGGTACACCTCAATTTCCGCGGGTATACTACTCCACAATCTTGTTTTGGAGGACAAGTGAATCACACGCATCATGTTGTTTCCATTGATCGACTCTGTGGTTCCTCTCGTAACGATCTCGTGCGTGCGGCGCTGGCCATGGCGGCGAACGAGACCGCCTCCACGCACCGCCTGTCGTCCACCACAGGCGTGCACCTGCTCAAGGTCGCCGGACACTCCCTGATCAAAGGAGCCAGCATCAGCGTCGAGTCCAAGCCCTTCCGCGTCGGCGGCCACGACTGGGTCGTCGAGTACCACCCCTACGGCAACAAGAGCGCCGGCGAGCAACACACGTCCGTCTTCATCAACTTGGAAAACCCCGGGGAGGCCATTGTCCGGGCGAACTACTCCTTCTGCCTCCAAGGCCCTGGCTCGCCGGTGACGGGGGAGAAGACCACAGTTAACGGCAGCACGCACGATTTCTCCGCCGCGCACAAGAGCTACGGGTTCAGCAAGTTCGTGCGCAAAGCCGATCTAACCAAGTGGGCTACCTCAACGACGACTGCCTCCTGATCAAGTGGCGCACCGTCGAGATCATCTCCTCCGACATCTTCGAGGGCCACGGAGACGACGGCACGAGCGTCGTCGTGCCACCCTCGGAACTGACCAGAGATATCGGCAAGATCCCAGACGACGGCCTCAAGGCGGACATGACCGTCAAGATCGGCTTGTTCAGGAGGTTCAAGGTGCACGCGTGCGTGCTCGCCGCGCGGTCGCCGGTCTTCCGCGCGCAGCTGTGCGGCTCCATGGTGAGAGCAGGCGAAGCAGCATTCGCGTCAGGGGCATATGCGCAAGTGTCTTCGAGGCCCTACCTGTATTACATGTACAAGGACACCCTGCCGCCGTTCATGGAGGAGGCCACCGAGAGGGCTACGAACATGGCGCAGCATCTGCTCGTCGCTGCCGACCGGTACGCCATGAGGAGGCTGAAGCTGAGCTGCGAGAGCAAGCTGAGCAAGGCGCTGGATGCCAAGACGGTGGGTTTCACCGTGGATTTCGCCGAGCGACACAACTGTCCAGCAACTCAAGAATTGTTGTGTCAAGTACATGGCGAGAACCTGTGACAAAGTTGTTTAGACATCATGGAAACCAATAATTTCATGCAACTATGCCAAAATAACCCAACTAGGCCAAGAGAGAAAAAAAGTTTTGTTAGTTAAACTTGCATATGTAAAGAACTTTCACCTCCCCTGTGAGGAATTTCCCGCTTAATTTTGCAGACATGTTTTTAAAGGGTTTGTCTAAGTCTTAGTCGGCTGATGTCATTCGTCTTTTTTTCTTTCTAGAACACGTTATCCCTTTGTTGTTTATTGTCCAGCCCATATCCTTGTTGCTTGTTGCTTTTTGAGCTGGTCATGTCTTTGTGCGTCTTAGCGTTGGGTCAGCGAGTTTGTGTAACATATTTCTTCGACGCTGCTGCTCATCAACTCGTGTGGTGCACCAGTCCGGTATATTAGCCGTTGTAGGTACCTAAAAGAATTGTTGTACGTAGAATTTTCTTAAGGACTATGCTCACTTCTGACTAGTCGGAATTTAGCGATAGATCTGAAGTTCGGAACGCGCGCAGCGGATGCCTATCTCGCATGCAGTGGACGCATATCCTGCTATTTTTTTTTTGCATCAAGCGCACCTATTGAACCCAATTAACAATGCATACACTAGTAGAAAATGTCCATTTGTCTCGGTTCTAGATGCCTATTTGTCCTAATTTCGAACCGAACTAAAAGGGTCGGGACTAAAGACCAAAACCTTTAGTCCCGATTCGCTTATGAACCGGACAAGTGGTGCTCCACGTACATCAAGGGCGGAGCCTAGGCAGAGGGGCTTTAGTCCCGATTGGTAACACCAACTCGGACCAAAAAGCATCCACGCATCAGCAGCTCAGAGCTGGGTTTTTTAGGGGAGGTGGGGTGGGGGTTTTGAGGGTTAATTTAGGAGTTTCATATATTGTGTTAGCTAGCTAATAGAGAGAAGTGACATCTCTTATCTCCGTGCTTGATCGACGCCTAGGTACTATTCGTATGGAGAGAACTCGACACGCTAGCTAGTAAGCAAATGAAGGAACCATTAAGTACACAAGATCACATGAACATATGAACATATATACAGAGAGAAGTGATCGACTTCTCCTTCTCCGAGAGATTGTTCAACAACAAGTTTTGTATATCTATCCGACGCTACTAGCTACATATATACAATATAAGATCTCTTACAATCCCTAACATCTGAAGTCAATTTTCACATGGTATTGTCCGACCCGATTGATGACGTGGTTAAGAAAGAGTCCCGCCAATTCCTCTTGAATTGCTCAGATGCGATCTTTTGGTAGGAGTTCATACCACATCTGCCAGATCTAAATTGAAGAAGAGGGTCAATACATGTGTATGAATGAAACTCAACACAAATTATGGTAATAAAATAAAATTGTGAATATTTTTGCTTACCCACTTCATATTGTTTTCAGAGTAGCCCCGCTTATTAGGGGTCGCCGATTGTAGATGAACTCGCGAACGTAGTATCCACAAAAATCATCCCCGCGCCTCGCCACAAGCACTTTTACGAGAAATAGAGGTCAATCAAACTGATAAGCAAGCATGCTAAATGGTATTGATGAAACTAGCTAGAATCAATGGGAGATGCGCGAACTAGGTAGTAGTACTTACTTTCGTGTTGAAATCGCAACTCGGGTCGGCAGTCCCGAGCAATTACGGTGAACTCTTTCCAAACCCCTCCAGATAAAGAAAATAATTACCCGATATGAGGAAATGAACAAAGTTGCCGATATGGTGCGATAATGATCGATTGAACTTATCTCGAGCATTCGAGTAACGCATAGTCCCTGGATCTTTTCGTCTCGAGTCTAAGATGGTTACTACCCTTGCTCAAGCTTAATCTCTAGGAGAATAAAGTGGAAGCTACGCACGCATGCATAACCCATCGCTACATTACTATAACCTCGGAGTAATAAGGGAAACCTCACTTGAAGTTGTAAGGAAATAGTATTTTATCTTTGCTTTGATTTTTGAGCAACGATTGTAGCAAGTTGTCCCTCGGCTTCTGGACGCTGTGTTTAACCATCCATTCATGTATGATATTTGGGTGAATGAACCCAATGTCATAGATTTGTGCTTTTCTCGCTCTCACGATCTTCAATCAGCATAATACAAAGGAGGATAATTATATACACATGCAATGAAAGAGCTGAGCTATATATAGAGACTTAATTACGTAGTAGTACTTAGCATAATATCAAGTCACGAGTGATTTGTCGAGAGCCTTTGATTGTATAACTGAAAAACTCATCAAAATCACCAAGAATCATATCCGATTCAACGAAGTCGTGGTCCCTTTAATTCTCATCATCAAAGCATCCTTCCCATTTGCCGCAGGTTTCCATGTACCATTCATGAAATCTTCGATCATCGTTGTTAGAGGAGGACTTCCATCTTTGATGAGAGGCTTCCCATATTGGTATATGAATTCGCCCACCTTCATTGTATAGAGATAGATTTAAGACGCTTAATTGACTTTCACAAAGCACATACCTTAACAAGTTTTTGAAGTAGTTCAAATGGAATAGTCAAAGAAGGAGTTCTTGCCTGTGTTGCAAGGTGTGAAGTTGAGTAAAGACTCAAAAGTCGACTCACACAGTAATAGAAAGAGAATGAAAAGTCATTCCCTATGCCTCCGCCATAGGTTCTATAAAGTATGCTATGCTATGTACTGCATCCTATTGTGTACCTCACCATGAGTTTGGCAAGAGGGTACAATAGTGATCCGTGAGTGGATCCCAACGCAACGGTCAAAATTATCCTTAGTGGAATAAGGAAATGTTTCTTGCTATGGCGGAGACAAAGAACTGTCAGAAAGAGTTACGTCGATGCAAGCCTACACCGATCCGATGACTCTAAGTCTCCATCTAGATACATATTTAAAGTGGAGCGATTAGCTAGAGTAGCTCAAAGGCAGCATTATAGACATAGAATTTGCCAAATACATATGACTCAATGTGCAGACCGCTGACTAAACTTCTCACAAGCAAAACATGACCACTTTGGGTGTTAATCACATAGTGATGTGAACTAGATTATCGACTCTAGTAAACCCTTTGGGTATTAGTCACATGGAGATGTGAACTAATCACATAAAGATGTGAACTATTGGTGAAATCACATGCGATGTGAACTAGATTATTGACTCTAGTGCAAGTGTGAGGCTCAAGGAAATATGCCCTAGAGGAAATACTAAAGTTGTTATTTATATTTCCTATATCATCACGATAAATGTTTATTATTCATGCTAGAATTGTATTAACCGGAAACTTAGTACATGTGTGAATACATAGACAAACAGAGTGTCCCTAGTATGCCTCTACTAGACTAGCTCGTTAATCAAAGATGGTTAAGTTTCCTAGCCATACACATATGTTGTCATTTATCGAACGGGATCACATCATTAGAGAATGATGTGATGGACAAGACCCATCCATTAGCTTAGCATAATGATCATTTAGTTTATTGCTATTGCTTCTTCATGACTTATACATGTTCCTATGACTATGAGATTATGCAACTCCTTATCACCGCAGGAACACTTAGTGTGCTATCAAACGTCACAATGTAATCGGGTGATTATAAAGTTCTTTACACGTGTCTTCGATGGTGTTTGTTGATTTGGCATAGATCGAGATTAGGATTTGTCACTCCGATTGTCAGAGAGGTATCTCTAGGCCCTCTCGGTAATGCACATTACTATAAGCCTTGCAAGCAATGTGACTAATGAGTTAGTTGTGGGATGATGCATTACATAATGAGGAAAGAGACTTGCCGTTAACGATATTGAACTAGGTAAGATGATACCAACGATCGAATCTTGGGCAAGTAGCATACCGATGACAAAGGGAACAACGATGTTGTTATGCGGTTCGACCGATAAAGATCTTCATAGAATATGTAGGAACCAATGTGAGCATCTAGGTTCGCTATTGGTTATTGATCGGAAGTGAGTCTCGGTCATGTTCACATAGTTCTCGAACCCATAGGGTCCGCACGCTTAACGCTTGATGACGCATCAATATTATGAGTTTATGTGTTTTGATGTACCAAAGGTAGTTCGAGTCCCGTATGTGATCACAGACCCGACGAGGAGTCTCAAAAGGTTGAGACATAAAGGTTGATATATTGGATGACTATATTCATATATCGAAAGTGCCGTATGGGTTATCGGAACCACTGAGAAGTAATGATCCTTATTGGGCCTAGGGAGAGAGAGGGGGCCAAGGGATGGCCGCGCTTCTTTGGGCCTAGTCCGATTGGACTAGGGAGGCGCGCCCCTCCTTCCTCTCTTTTCCCTCCTTCCTTCGCCTCCTAGTAGGATTAGGAAAGGGGGAGTCCTACCCTACTAGGAGTAGGATTCTCCCTCGATGGCTTATGAGGGCCGACCGACTTCTCCTTTATATACGGGGCACCCTAGAGACACGTTGTTGACACTTGTTTTAGCTGCAGCGGTGTCCCGGCCCACAAATTTCCACCTCGTCATATCGCAGAGAGCTTAGTAAGCCCTGATAGGTAACTTCATCATCACCGCTACCACGGGTTGGTCGATAAAACTTCCTCGCCTCAATCGGATCAAGAGTACGAGGGATGTCACCGAGTGAACGCATGATCACTGAGGTGCCGCGCTCGTACTTGCATCGGCTGGATCACGAAGACGCTCAACTACATCAACCGCTACATTAAACGGTTCCGCTTTCGGTCTATGAGGGTATGTGGACACACTCTCCCCGCCGCTGCTATGCATCACCTAGATGGATCTTATGCAGCGAGGGCAATTTTTTGAAATACTGCGTCTCCCAACAAAGGGCATCCGAGCCAGTGTCTATGCGTAGATGTTATATGCACGAGTAGAACACAAAGAGTTGTGGGCGATAATAGTCATATCGCTTACCAAAGATGTCATACTTTGATTCGGCGGTATTGTTGATGAAGCGCTCAGATCGACATTACGCCAGACGCTTATGCGAGATCGGTTCTACCGACGTGCTTCGCATACGTGTGGCTAGTGGGTGTCTGCTTTCTCCAACTTTAGTTGAATCGACAGTGACTACGCCAAGTCCTTGTCAAGGTTAAAACAACAAACTTGACGAAAAATCGCTGTGGTTCTGGCGCGAGGTAAGAAATCTGCTTGCTAAAGCCCGTAGCAGCTATGTAAAACTTGCAACAACAAAGTAGAGGACGCCTAACTTGTTCCGCAGTAGGGCGTTGTGATGTGATATGGTCAAGACGTGATTATATAAATTGTTGTATGAGATGATCATGTTTTGTAACACGCTTATCTAATCGGGTGAGCCATATGGTTGTCGCTTATTGTATGAAATGCATCGCCATGTAATTGCTTTACTTTATCACTAAGCTGTAGCGATAGTCGAGAAGCAATAGTTGGCTAGACGACAATGATGCTTCGATGGAGATCAAGGTGCCGTCGATGATGATGGTGATTATGACGATGCTTTGGAGATGGAGATCAAAGGCACAAGATGATGATGACCATATCATATCACTTATATTGATTGCATGTGATGTTTATCCTTTATGCATCTTATTTTGCTTAGTACGGCGTAGCATTATAAGATGATCTCTCACTAAATTTCAAGGTACAAGTGTTCTCTCGAGTGTGCAATTGCTATAGTTTGTCGGCCGAGACACCACGTGATATCGGGTGTGATAAGTTTCCACGCTCATACAACGGGTAAAAAGCGTAGTTTTGCACACGCGAATACTCGGGTTATACTTGACGAGCCTAGCATATACAGATATGGCCTCGAAACACGAGACCTTAAGGTCGAGTGTGAATCATATAGTAGATATGATCAACATAGTGATGTTCACCATTGAAAAGTACTCCATCTCACGTGATGATCGGACATGGTTTAGTTGATATGGATCACGGATCACTTAGATGATTAGAGAGATGTCTATCTAAGTGGGAGTTCTTAATTATATGATTAATTGAACTTTAATTTATCATGAACTTAGTCCTCGATAGTGTTTGCATAACTATGTTGTAGATCAATAGCTCGCATGTAGCTCCCCGTTTATTTTTTGATATGTTCCTAGAGAAAAACTATGTTGAAAGATGATAGTAGCAATGATGCGGACTAGGTCCGTGATCTCGAGGATTATCCCCATTGCCGCACGTAAGAATTGTGTCCTCGATGCACCGCTAGGTGGCATACCTATTGCAGTGAGTCGATGCACATGTTATGCACGCTTGACAAAGCTCTCGGTATGATGACTACTTAATAGCACCATGCTTTACGGCTTAGAACCGACTTCAAAACATTTTGAACGCCACAAAGCATAAAAGATGTTCTTGAAGGAAATATGCCCTAGAGGCAATAATGAAAGTTATTATTTATTTCCTTATATCATGATAAATGTTTATTATTCATGCTAGAATTGTATTAACCTAAACATAATACATGTGTGAATATATAGACAAACAGAGTGTCACTAGTATGCCTCTACTTGACTAGCTTGTTAATCGAGACTGGTTTTACCGCCGGTTTTGCACACAGTGACTAGCGGGTGTCGGGCTCCAACTTTAGTTGAACTGAGTGTATACCGGTCCTTTCTGAAGGTTAAAACAACATCAACTTGACAAACTATCGCTGTGGTTTTGATGCGAGGTGAGATTGGTTCTTGCTTAAGCCAAGAGCAGCCACGTAAAACTTGGCATACAACAAAGTAGAGGACGCCTAACTTGTTTTTGCAGGGCATGCTGTGATGTGATATGGTCAAGACGCCATAAGATATAAGTTGTTGTATGAGATGATCATGTTTTGTTGAAGTTATCGCAATCGCAAAAGCCCTATAGATGTCTCTTTGTCTGATAAGATGCAAGTGCCAAATAATTGCTTTTACTTTATCGCTATACGATAGCAATAGTTGCAAGAGCAATAGTTGGTGAGACAACCATGTGATGACACATTGATGTAGATCAAGATGATGAAGATCATAGTGTCGCGGCTGTGACGATAGAGAGATCATGACAAGATTTTGGAGATGGAGATCAAAGGCTTAAGATGATCATGGCCATATCATGTCACATATTTTGATTGCATATGATGTTTATCTATTATACATCTTATTCTTGCTTTGATTGACGGTAGCATTCTAAGATGATCTCTCACTAAAATTATCAAGAAGTGTTCTCCCCGAGTATGCACTCTGCCAAAGTTCGTCGTGCCTGCATAACCACGTGATGATCGGGTGTGATAGGCTCTCACGTCCATCTACAACGGGTGCAAGCCAGTTTTGCACACGCCGAATACTCAGGTTAAACTTGACGAGCCTAGCATATGCAGATATGGCCTCTGAACACGGAGACCGAAAGGTCGAGCGTGAATCATATAGTAGATATGATCAACATAGTGATGTTCACCATTGAAAACTACTCCATCTCACGTGATGATCGGTTATGGTTTAGTTGATTTGATCACGTGATCACTTAGATGACTAGAGAGATATCTATCTAAGTGGGAGTTCTTAAGTAATATGATTAATTGAACTTAAATTTATCATGAACTTAGTCCCGTAGTATTTTGCAAATTATGTTGTAAGATCAATAGCTTCATGCTATTGCTTTCATATGTTTATTTTGATATGTTCCTAGAGAAAATTGTGTTGAAAAATGTTAGTAGCAATGATGCGGATTGGATCCGCGATCCGAGGTTTATCCTCATTGTCGCATGTAAGAATTATGTCCTTAATGCACCGCTAGGTGATGCACTCTATTGCAGAGCAGATGCACATTATGAATGTTTGGCTAGCTCAATATGATGACTACTTGATAGTTTTGTGCACCATGCTTTATGGCTTAGAATCGACTTCAAAGATGTTTTGAACATCATGGACCACATGAGATGTTCCAGAATTGAAGTTAATATTTCAAGCAAATACCGAGTTGAGAGATATGAAGTCTTCAACAAGTTCTATAGCTAAAAGATGGAGGAGAATCGCTCAACTAGTGAGCATGTGCTCGATTGTCGGTACTTCAATCGCTTGAATCAAGTGGAAGTTAATCTTCCGTATAAGATAGTGATCGATGCAATTTTCTTCACCATCACCAAGTTAGTAGAACTTCGTGATGAACTATAATATGCAAGGGATGATGAAAACAATTCCCAAGCTTCTTCAATGCAAAAATTGGCGAAGGTAGAAATCAAAGAAAAACATCAAAGTGTTGATTGTGGACAAGATCACTAGTTTCAAGAAAAGGGCAAAGGAAAGAAGGGAACTTCAAGAAGAACGCCAAGCAAGTTGTCTGCAGTCAAGTGAAGAAGCCCAAGTCTGACCTAAGCCCGAGACTAAGTGCTTCATACCAAAGGAATGGTCACCGAAGCGGAAATGCCCTCAATGTTTGGTGGATAAGAAGGATGGCAAAGTGAACAAGGGTATATTTGATATACGTGTTATTGATGTGCCTTACTAGTGTTTATAGTAGCTCCTGAGTATTTGATACTTGTTCGGTTGCTAAGATTAGTAACTCAAACAGAGTTACTGAATAAATAGAGACTAGTTGAAGGAAGTGACGATGAGTGTTGGAAGTAGTTCCAAGTTTGATATGATCATCATCGCACACTCCCTATACTTTTGGGATTAGTGTTAAACCTAAATAAATGTTATTTGGCGCTTGTGTTGAGCATGAATATGATTTGATCATATTTATTGCAATACGTTATTCATTTAAAATCAGAGAATAATTGTTGTTCTGCTTACATGAATAAAACCTTCAATGGTCATACACCCAATGAAAATGGTTCATTGGATCTCGATCGAGTGATACACATATTCATAATATTGAAACCAAAAGATGCATAGTTAATAATGATAGTGCAACTTATTTGTGGTAATCGCCGCTTAGGTCATAATGGTGTAAAGCGATGAAGAAACTCCATGCCGATGGGATTTTGGAATCACTTGATTATGAATCACTTGATGCTTAAGTAACCATGCCTCATGGGAAAGATGACTAAGACTCGCTTCTCCTAATAAAGGAGCGAGCAACCGATTTATTGGAAATAATACATACCGATGTATGCGATCCAATGAGTGTTAAGGCTCGGCAGGTATCGTTTTTTCGACCTTCACGATGATTTGAGCAGATATGGGTATATATACTTGATGAAACATAAGTCTAAAATAGTTGAAAGGTTCAAAGAATTTCAGAGTGAAGTGGAAAAATCATCGTGACAAGAAAATAAGGATTCTACGATCCGATCAGAGACAAATATTTGAGTTACGAGTTTGGTCTTCAATTAAAATAATGTGAATAGTTTCACAAATTCATGCCACCGAACACCACATCATAATGGTGTGTCCGAACGTCATAACTGCATTTTATTGGATATAGTACAATCTATGATGTTTCTACCGATTTACCAATATCGCTTTGGGATCATGCATTAGAGACAGCTTGCATTCACGCTAAATAGGGCACCATCTAAACTGCTGAGACGACACTCATATGAACTGTGGTTTAGCAAGAAACCAAAGTTGTCGCTTAATGTTTGGGGTCATGGCGCTTATGTGAAAAAGTTTCATCCCGATAAGCTCAAACCCAAATCGAGAAGTGCGGCTTCATAGAATACCCAAAGGAAATTGTTGGGTACACCTTCTATCACAGATCCAAAGGAAAAACATTCGTTAATAAATGGATCCTTTCTAGAGAAGGAGTTTTCTCGAAAGAAGTGAGGGAGGAAAGTAGAACTTGATAAGGTAATTGTACTTTCCTTATTGAAAGTAGTTCATCACGAAATCTGTTCTCGTGACTACTACACCAATTAGTGAGGAAGCTAATGATGATGATCATGTAACTTCGTATCAAGTTACTACCGAATCTCGAGGTAAACCAGAGTGAGATCCGCACTCGAGTGGTACGTAATCCTGCTCGAAGTCATGTAACTAGACCATGATGAACCTACTTAACTATGAGGAAGCGGATGATGAGCCCAGATTCCGCAAAATGGCTTGAGGCCATGAAATCGAGATGCGATCCATGTATGAGAACAAAGTGTGGACTTTGGTGGGTCTGTCATGATCGGCAAGCCATAGAAAATAAATGGATCCTCAAGAGGAAGACGGACGCTGATAGTAGTGTTACTATCTACAAAGCTAGACTTGTTAAAAAAAAGTTTTTGACAAAGTTCAAGATGTTGAATACAATGAGATTTTCTCACTCGTATCGATGCTTAAAAGTCTGTCCGAATCATGTTAGCAATTGCCGCGATTTTATGAAATCGCAAAAAAGGATAAACAAACCTGCATTCCTTAATGGGTTTATTAAAGAAGAGTTGTATATGATGCAGCCGTAAGGTTTTGTCGATCCTAAAGGTGTTAACAAAATGTGCATCCAATGATGGACTGGTGCAAGCATCTCTGAGTAGGAATATACGCTTTGATAAGTTGATCAAAGCATATAGTTTATACAGACTTGCAAGGAAGCCTATATTTACTAGAAAGTGAGGAGCACTACAAAATTTCCGATAAGTATATGTGAATGACATATTGTAGATCGGAAGTAATGTAGAATTATTCGCAGCATAAAGGAGTGTTTGAAAGGAGTTTTCAAAGAAAGACCCTGTGAAGTTGCTTACATATTGAGCATCAAGATCTATAGAGATAGATCAAGACGCTTGATAAGTTTTTTCAATGAGTACATACTTTGACAAGATTTTGAAGTAGTTCAAAATGGAACAAATAAAGAAAGAGTTCTTGCCTGTGTTACAAGGTGTGAAATTGAGTAAGACTCAAAACCCGACCACGGCACGTAAGATAGAAAGAGAATGAAAGTCATTCCCTATGCCTTGGCCATTGGTTCTATAAAGTATGCCATGTCAGGTACCAGATCTATTGTATACCCCTGCAACCGAGTTTGGCAAGGAGTACAATAGTGATCTAGTAGTAGATCATCGACATGGTCAAAATTATCCTTAGTGGAATAAGGATATGTTTCTCGATTATGGAAGTGAAAAAGGTTCACGAAAGGGTTACGCCGATGCAAGTTTTGACACCGATCCGATGACTCTAAGTCTCGATCTAGATACATATTGAAAGTGAGCAATTAGCTAGAGTAGCTCCGCAAGAGCATTGTAGACATAGAAATTGCAAAATACATAACGGATCTCGAATGTGAAAGACCCGCTGACTAAGATTCTCTCACAAGCATAACATGATCACACCTAAGTACTCTTTGGGTGTTAATCACATAGCGGTGTGAACTAGATTATCAATCTAGTAAACCTTTGGGTGTTGGTCACATGGCGATGTGAACTATGGGTGTTAATCACATGATGATGTGAATTATCGATGTTAATCACATGGTGATGTGATCTAGATTATTGACTCTAGTGCAAGTGGGAGATCAAGGAAATATGCCCTAGAGGCAATAATAAAGTTATTATTTATTTCCTTATATCATGATAAATGTTTATTATTCATGCTAGAATTGTATTAACCGGAAACATAATACATGTGTGAATATATAGACAAACAGAGTGTCACTAGTATGCTCTACTTGACTAGCTTGTTAATCAAAGATGGTTATGTTTCCTAACCATGAACAAGGAGTTGTTATTTGATTAACAAGATCACATCATTAGTTGAATGATCTGATTGACATGACCCATTCCGTTAGCTTAGCACTCGGTCGCTTAGTATGTTGCTATTGCTCCTTCATGACTTATACATGTTCCTCGTGACTATGAGATTATGCAACTCCTGCTTATCGGAGGAACACTTTGTGTGCTACCAAACGCCACAACGAATCGGGTGATTATAAAGGTGTCTCTACAGTGTGTCTCCAAAGGTACTTGTTGGGTTGGCGATTTCGAGATTAGGATTTGTCATCCAATGCTCTGGAGAGGTATCTCTCCGCCCTCTCGTGAATGCACATCATTTAAGCCTTTAGTAAGCATTGCAACTAATGAGTTAGTTGTAGATGATGTATTACGGAACGAGTAAAGAGATTTGCTTAAGAACGAGATTGAACTAGGTATTGATACCGACGAATCTCTCGCAAGTAACATACCGATGACAAAGGGAACAACGATGTTGTTATGCGGTTCGACCGATAAAGATCTTCGAGAAAATGTAGGAACCAATATGGGCATCCAGGTCCCGCTTATTGGTTATTGACCGGAGACGTGTCTCGGTCATGTCTACATTGTTCTCGAACCGTAGGGTCCGCACGCTTAAGGTTTCGGCGACATTTATATTATGAGTTTATGAGTTTTGATGTACCAAGGAGTTCGGAGTCCCTGATGAGATCGGGGATATGACAAGGAGTCTCAAATGGTCGAGACGAAAGATCGATATATTGGACGACTATATTCGAGTTCGGAAAGGTTTCGAGTGATTCGGTATTTTCGAGTACCGGAGAGTTACGGAAATTCGCCGGGAGAAGTATTGGGCCTTATTGGGCCCTCGGGAAAGAGAGAGGCTGCTGCTAGGGCAGGCTGCGCGACTTCATGGCCTAGTCCGAATTGACTAGGGAGGGGCCGCACCTCCTTCCTTCCCTCCTCTTCTCTTCCTAGTCTCCTACTCCTAATACATGGAAGGTTCCTAGTTGACTAGAAAGGGGAATCCTTACTCCCGGGGAGTAGGACTCCCTGTGGCACGCCATAGTAGGCCGGCCCTCCTCCTCCTCTCCTTTATATACGGGGATAGGGGCACCCATAGACACACAAGTTGATCATTGAGATCGCTCAGCTGCAGGCGGCCCCTCCACAAGATTACACCTCGGCCATATCAGAAGCGTGCTTAGGCTAAGCCCTCGACAAGAGAACATCAAGATCGCCACCACGCCGTCAGGCCGACGGAACTCTCTCCCGTAGCTCCGCTGGATCGAGATCAAGGTGCGCCATCGAGCTGTACGTGTGTCAAGAACTCTGAGGTGCCGGAGTAACGGTGCTTGGATCGGTTGGACCATGAAGACGCACGACTACTTCCTCTATGTTGCGCCAATGCCCGCTCGGGTTCACAAGGGTACGTGAGACAGCACTCTCCCTCTCGCTCGCAAGGCCACCATGATCTATGTAGCAGAGGAAAATTTTGAAATTACTATTGCCCTCAACAGTTCTAAGAGTTGAAATTGGTATTTCATACTCATGCCCGTGTCGAGAGGTATGAGACCTCCTCGGACAATACTTTGCCTACAAGATGGAGGAGAATTGCTCAACCAAAGGAGCATGTGCTCAGATTGTCCGGGTACTACAATTGCTTGAATCAAGTGGGAGTTAATCTTCCGTATAAGATAGTAATTGACAAAGTTCTTCTAGGCACTATCACCAAGTTACTAGAACTTAGTGATGAACTATAATATGTAAGGGATGACAAAAGTATTCCTAAGCTCCTTCATGATGCTAAAATCGCGAAGGTAGAAATCAAGAAATAACATCAATTGTTGATGGTTAACAAGACCACTAGTTTCAAGAAAAGGGCAAAGGGAAAGAAAGAGGAAATTAAAGAAGAATAGCAAGTTGTCGCCCCATGAAGAAGCCCAAAGCTAGACCCAAGCTTGGAACTGAGTGTTTCTACTGCAAAGGAAATGGTCACTGGAAGTGGAACTACCCTAGATACTGAAGGAAATATGCCCTAGAGGCAATAATAAAGTTATTATTTATTTCCTCATATCATGATAAATGTTTATTATTCATGCTAGAATTGTATTAACCGGAAACATGATACATGTGTGAATACATAGACAAACATATAGTCACTAGTGTGCCTCTACTTGACTAGCTCATTAATCAAAGATGGTTATGTTTCCTAACCATAGACATGTGTTGTCATTTGATTAATGGGATCACATCATTAGGAGAATGATGTGATTGACATGACCCACCCCGTTAGCTTAGCACTTGATCGCTTAGTATTCTCGCTATTGCTTTCTTCATGACTTATACATGTTCCCGTAACTATGAGAATTATGCAACTCCTGCCATCGGAGGAACACTTTGGGTACTACCAAATGTCACAATGTAACTGGTGATTATAAAGGAGTACTACAGTGTTCCAAGGTACATGTTGAGTTGGCGATTTCGAGATTAGGTTTTGTCATCCGATTGCCTGAGAGGTATCTCCGGCCCTCTCGGCAATACTCATCACTTAAGCCTTGCAAGCATTGTAACTAATGAGTTAGTTATGAGATGATGTATTGCAGAATGAGTAAAGAGACTTGCCGCAACGAGATTGAACTAGGTATTGATACCGACGATCAAATCTCTCGCAAGTAACATACCGATGACAAAGGGAACAACGATGTTGTTATGCGGTTTGACCGAGAAAGATCTTCAGAGAATATGTAGGAACCAATATGGGCATCCAGGTCCCGCTATTGGTTATTGACCGAGAATGGTTTTAGGTCATGTCTACATAGTTCTCTAACCCGTAGGGTCCGCACGCTTAACGCTTCGATGATAGTTTTATTATGAGTTTATAAGTTTTGATGTACCGAAGTTTGTTCGAGTCCGTATGTGATTACGGACATGACGAGGAGTCTCGAAATGGTCGAGACATAAAGATTGATATATTGAAGCCTGTGTTCGGACATCGGAATGGTTCCGTGAAATCGGCATTTACCGAGTACCGGAGGTTACCGAACCCCGGGAAGTTAATGGGCCTGCATGGGCCAAGAAAGAGGAGGAGGAGCTGGAGGGGCCGCGCCTCCCCTCCTAGTCCGAATAGGATAGGGGCGGGCGCCTCTTCCTTCTCCTCCTCCTCCCTCTCTTCTCCTCTTTCCTACTCCAACTTGGAAAAGGAGAGTTCGAACTTACTTGGAGTAGGACTCCCCCTTGCACACCTCTAGGCCGCAGCCTCCTCCTGCTCCTTTATATATGGGGCGGGGGCACCCCATAGACACACAAGTTGATCTACGGATCGCTCTTAGCCGTGTGCGGTGCCCCTTCCACCATATTCCACCTCGGTCATATCGTCGCGGAGTTTAGCGAAGCCCCGCGCCGGTAGAACATCATCATCGCTACCACGCCGTCGTGGTCGACGGAACTCATCTCCCGAGCCTTTGCCGGATCGGAGGGCCGAGATCGCCATCGAGCTAAACGCGGTGCTGAACTCGGAGGTTCCGTGACGCTCGGTGCTTGGATCGGTCGGATCGTGAAGACGACACGACTACATCAACCGCTAAGTCATAACGCTCGCTTACGGCCACGAGGGTACGTGGACAACACTTCCGCCTCGCTATGCCATCACCATGATCTTGCGGTGCGTAGGAAAATTTTTGAAATTACTACGCTCCCCAACAAGGGCATCGAGCCTAGGTTTTATGCGTTGATGTTATATGCACGAGTAGAACACAAGTGAGTTGTGGGCGATACAAGTCATACCGCTTACCAAAGATGTCATACTTTGTTCGGCGGTATTGTGAGATGAAGCGCCCGACCGACATTACGCCAGACGCTTACGCGAGCCTGGTTTCACTGCTACGTGGCACTCGCGGCTTAAAGGTGATCGGCGGGTGTCTCTGCTCGTCACTTTAGCTGAATCGATGTGGCTACGCCTCGTCCTTGCGGGTTAAAACAGCACCAACTTGACAAACTATCGCTGTGTTTTTGATGCGAGGTAAGAACGGTTCTTGCTAAACCCGTAGCAGCCACGTAAAATTTGCAACAACAAAGTAGAGGACGCCTAACTTGTTTTTGCAGGCATGTTGTGATGTGATATGGTCAAGACGTGATGCTATATTTTATTGTATGAGATGATCATGTTTTGTAACCGGTTATTGCAATCGCGGGAGCCATATGGTTGTCACTTTATTGTATGAAATGCAACGCTCTGTAATTGCTTTTACTTTATCACTAAGCGGTAGCGATAGTCGAGAAGCAATATATGGCGAACGACAACGATGCTACGATGGAGATCAAGGTGTCGCTACCGGTGATGATGGTGATCACGACGGTGCTTCAAGATGGAGATCACAAGCACAAGATGATGATGGCCATATCATATCACTTATATTGATTGCATGTGATGTTTATCCTTTATGCATCTTATCTTGCTTTGATCGACGGTAGCATTTTAAGATGATCTCTCACTAATTATCAAGAAGTGTTCTCCCGAGTATGCACCGCTATAAAAGTTCTTCGTGCCGAGACACCACGTGATGATCGGGTGATAGGCTCTACGCTCAAATACAACGGTGCAAAAACAGTTGCACACGCTGAATACTCAGGTTATACTTGACGAGCCTAGCATATACAGATATGGCCTCGAACACGGAGACCGAAAGGTCGAGCGTGAATCATATAGTAGATATGATCAACATAGTGATGTTCACCATTGAAACTACTCCATCTCACGTGATGATCGGACATGGTTTAGTTGATTTGGATTACGTGATCACTTAGATGACTAGAGAGATGTCCTCGCCTAAGTGGGAGTTCTTAAGTAATATGATTAATTGAACTTAAATTTATCATGAACTTAGTACCGATAGTATTTTGCTTGTCTATGTTTGTTTGTAGATAGATGGCTCGTTGTTGTTCCGCTGAATTTTAATGCTCCTTGAGAAAGCAAAGTTGAAAGATGATGGTAGCAATTACACGGATCGGGTCCGAATCTCGAGGATTATCCTCATTGCTGCACGAAAAGTTATGTCCTCGAAGCACCGCTAGGTGCCAGGCTCGCCGCAGATGCAACCGACGACGTTAAGAACGTCTCGCGCGAGCAAAGTGATGACTACTTATAGTTCAAGCAGCTATGCTTTACGGCTTAGAACCGGCCTTCAACGACGTTTTGAACGCATGGAGCATATGAGATGTTCCAAGAGTTGAAGTTAATATTTCAAGCAAATGCCCGGATTGAGAGATATGAAGTCTCCAATAAGTTCTATAGCAGCAAGATGGAGGAGAATAGTTCGTCACAAGGAACACATACTCAAAATGTCTGGGTATAATAATCACTTGATTCAACCGGGAGTTAATCTTCCGATGATAGTGTCATTGATGAATTCTCCAATCATCGCCACCAAGCTACAAGAGCTTCGTGATGAACTATAATATGCAAGGGATGAACAAGACTATTCCTCGAGCTCTTCGCGATGTCGAAAGCCATGGAGGTAGAAATCAAGAAGGAGCATCAAGTGTTGATGGTCAACAAGACCACTAGTTTCAAGAAGAAGGGCAAAGGAAGAAGAAGGGAAACTTCAAAAGGAACGGCAAGCAAGTTGTCTCAAGAGAAGAAACCTAAGTCTCGACCTAAGCCTAAATCGAGTGCTTCTATCGCAAGCGCATCGACACCGGAAGCGGAACTGCCCCAAGTATTTGGCGGATAAGAAGGATGGACAAAGTGAACAAAGGTATATGTGATATACATGTTATTGATGTTACCTTACTAATGCTCGCAGAGCACTGGTATTTGATACCGGTTCTGCTACATATTTGCAACTCAAACAGGACTACGGATTATGCGTAAGATTATCTAAGGACGAGGTGACGATGCGCTGCGGTGAAATGGTTCCAAAGTCGATGTGATCGCGGTCGCATGCTACCTCTATATCTACCATCGGGATTAGTTTTAGACCTAAATAATTGTTATTTGGTGCCCGCGCTTGAGCATGAACATTATATCTGGATCTTGTTTGATGCAGACAATTATTCATTTAAATCAGAGAATAATGGTTGTTCTATTTATATGAGTAATATCTTTATGGTCATGCACCCTTGAAGAGTGGTCTATTTTATTGAATCTCGATAGTAGTGATACACATATTCATAGTGTTGAAACCAAAAGATGCAGAGTTGATAATGATAGTGCAACTTATTTGTGGCACTGCTGCTTAGGTCATATCGAAGTAAAGCGATGAAGAAAGCTCCAACCGATGGGCTTTTGGAATCACTTGATTATGAATCACTTGGTAATTCATGTAACCGTGCCTTATGGGCAAGATGACTAAAACACCGGGGTACTATGGAGAGAGCAAATGATTTGTTGGAAATCATACATACTGATGTATGTGGTCCAATGAATGTTGAGGCTCGTGGCGGATATCGTTATTTTCTCACCTTCACAGATGATTTGAGCAGATATGGGTATATCTACTTAATGAAACACAAGTCCCGAAACATTTGAAAAGTTCAAAGAATTTCAGAGTGAAGTAGAAAATCATCGTAATAAGAAAATAAAGTTTCTACGATCCCGATCGTGGAGGAGAATATTTGAGTTACGAGTTTGGTCTACACTTGAAACAATGCGATAGTCTCGAACTCACGCCACCGAACACCACACAACGAATGGTGTGTCCGAACGTCGAATCATACTTTACTTGATATGGTGCGATCTATGATGTCTCTTATCAATCTACCGCTATCGCTTTGGGGTTATGCTTTAGAGACGGCCGCATTCACGCTAAATAGGGCACCATCAAAACTGCTGAGACGACGCCTTATGAACTGTGGTTTGGCAAGAAACCAAAGTTGTCGCTTAAAGTTTGGGGTCATGCGTTTATGTGAAGAAACTTCAACCGTATAAGCTCGAACCCAAATTGGAGAAATGTGTCTTCATAGGATACCCAAAGGAGACTATTGGGTACACCTTCTATCACAGATCCGAGGGCAAGATTTTCATTGTTAATTCGATCCTTTCTAGAGAAGGAGTTTCTCTCAAAGAAGTGAGGGAGGAAAGTAGAACTTGATGAGATAATGAGATCTACTCCCTTATTGAAGGTAGTTCATCACAAGAACCGTTCCTCGTGACAACTACACCAATTAGTGAGGAAGCTAATGATATTGATCATGAAACTTCGTGATCAAGTTTTTCAATGAACCTCATAGGTCTACCAGAGTAAGATCCGCACTCAGTGGTACGGCAATCCTATTCGGAAGTCATGTTACTTGACCATGATGAACCCACGAACTATGAGGAAGCGATGATGCACCCAGATTCCGCAAAATGGCTAGAGGCCATGAAATCTGAGATGGGATCCATGTATGAAAACAAAGTATGGATTTTGGTTGACTTGCCCGATGATCGGCAAGCAATTGAGAATAAATGGATCTTTAAGAAGAAGACCGACGCTGATGGTAATGTAATCGTTATAAAGCTCGACTTTGTTGCAAAAGGTTTTCGACAAGTTCAAGGTAAGGACTACGGCGATTCTCTCACGTAGTAGCGATGCTTAAGTCTGTTCAATCATGTTAGCTATTGCTGCATTTCATGATTATGAAATTTGGCAAATGGATGTCAAGACTGCATTCTTGAATGGATTTCTATAAGAAGAGTTGTATATGATGCAAACGAAGGTTTTCTTGATCCAAAAGGTGCTAATAAAGTGTGCAAGCTCCTGTTCCATTTATGGACTGCAAGCATCTCGAGTTGAATAAACGCTTGATAGTGTGATCAAAGATATGGTTTTATACTGCACTTGGAGAAGCTCTCATTTACAAGAAAGTGAGTGGGAGCTCAGAGCATTTCTAGTTTTATATGTAGATGACATATTATTAATTGGAAATGATATAGAATTTCGGATAGCATAAAGGGATACTTGAATAAAAGTTTTTCAACGAAAGACCTTGGTGAAGTTGTTATATATTGGGCATCAAGATCTATAGAGATAGATCAAGACGCTTAATAGGACCTCTTCACAAAGCACATACTTTTGACAAGATTTTGAAAGTTCAAAATGGATCGTGCAAAGAAAGGATTCTTGCCTCGTGCTACAAGGTGTGAAGTTGAGTCAAACTCAATGCCCCACCACAACAGAAGATAGAGAGAAAATGAAAGATGTTCCCTATGCTTCAGCCATAGGCTCTATCATGTATGCAATGCTGCTGGTACTGTGCCCATCTGACATGCTTAGCAATAAGCTTAGCAGAAGGTACCAAAGTAATCCAGTGCGGATCACTAGGACAGCGGTCAAGAACATCCCGAAATACCTAAAAAGGACTAAGGATATGTCTTGTATATGGAGGTGACAAAGAGCTAGTCGTAGAGGTTACGCCGATGCAAAGTTTGACATCGATCCGGACGATTCTAAATCGCAAACCGGATATGTGTTTATATTAAATGGTGGAGCCGTAAGTTGGTGCGCTTCTAAACAAAGCGCCGTGGACGGGATCTACATGTGAAGCGGAGTACATAGCTGCTTTCAAGCAGTTTAATGAAGGAGTCTGGATGAAGGAGTTCATTTTCGATCTAGGTGTCATACCTAGTGCATCGACCAATGAAGATCTTCTCGTGACAATACTGTGCAATTGCCTTGGCAAAGGAATCCAGATTTCACAAGAGGACCAAGCACATCAAGATACGCTTAATTCCATTCGGGACCAAGTCCAAGTGGGAGACATAGAAATTTGCAAGATACATATTTGATCCAAATGTTGCACCTGCTGACTAAGCCTCTCTCACGAGCAAAACATGATCAACACCAAGACTCTATGGGTGTTAGAATCATTACTATGTAATCTAGATTATTGACTTAGTGCAAGTGGGAGATCAGAGGAAATATGCCCTAGAGGCAATAATAAAATTATTATTTATTTCTTCATATCATGATAAATGTTTATTATTCATGCTAGAATTGTATTAACCTAAACATGATACATGTGTGAATACATAGACAAACATATAGTCACTAGTGTGCCTCTACTGACTAGCTCATTAATCAAAGATGGTTATGTTTCCTAACCATAGACATGTGTTGTCATTTGATTAATGGATCACATCATTAGGAGAATGATGTGATTGACATGACCCACCCCAGTTAGCTTAGCACTCGATCGCTTAGTATACCGCTATTGCTTTCTTCATGACTTATACATGTTCCTCGCAACTATGAGAATTATGCAACTCCTGCACACGGAGGAACACTTTGGGTACTACCAAACGCCACAACATAACTGGGTGATTATAAAGGAGTACTCATGTGTCTTCCTCAAGGTACATGTTGAGTTGGCGATTTCGAGATTAGGTTTTGTTACTCCGATTGCCGGAGAGGTATCTTCGCCCTCTCTTGCAATACTCATCACTTAAGCCTTGCAAGCATTGTAACTAATGAGTTAGTTATGAGATGACGTGATTACGAATCGAGTAAAGAGACTTGCCGTAACGTAGATTGAACTAGGTATTGATACCCACGATCAAATCTCTCGCAAGTAACATACCGATGACAAAGGAACAACGATGTTGTTATGCGGTTCGACCGATAAAGATCTTCAGAGAATATGTAGGAACCAATATGGGCATCCAGTCCCGCTATTGGTTATCGACCGAGAATGGTTTTAGGTCATGTCTACATAGTTCTCGAACCCGTAGGGTCCGCACGCTAACGCTTCGGCGACAG